>JANHGC010004865.1:15019-28018 GCA_027560395.1 Boaedon fuliginosus | reverse complement strand
GGCAGGGCTATGTGGACAGGTGACGGGGCCCATCCCAGTCACATGACTACCTAACCATGCCCACCCAGTCACATGACCACATAGTCACACCTGCCTGGTCACATGATCACACAGTCACGCCCACCCAGTCACATGACCACTAAGTCATGCCCACTACTAAGCCACGCCCAACGAACCGGTTGTTAAAAATTTTGAAACCCACCCCTGACATAAACACAACATCAAAATCGCATTCGGCACCAAAGGAAAGATATCCACCATCCTGAGGAACCCCAAAGACCAAATAGAACTAGAAAATCAAGGAGTATTCGAAGTTCCATGCGCTTCTTACCCCTCCACATACATTGGACAGACAAACAGGAAAATGAATGCTCGCGTCGAAGAACACAAAAACTCAGTGAAAAAAGAAGAACAATTATTTATATGTTTATATATATAAACAATAGAAAGTAATACCTCACCACCACCATTATATCTAAAAACATCCATGAGATAGTGAATTGCCAATCCCTGAGAAAAAGAGATTATTTTCTAACGTTTACTGGAAAATAACAAACAGGGTAAAAAAATAATCTTAAAATATACAAGAAAATTCCCAGGGCTGAATATAGTATTGATTATATCTCAGTGTTCCTTCAAAATATGTATCTCTCAAGTATTGTGATACAAATTAAAAAAGAGTATAAAGTAGATTAAAATTTGAGCTAAAAGTATCCATTAGAAGAAAGAGTGATCCCAAATGTATATATTAATGAACATTCTTACAATGATGGAAATATATGATAATGAAACTCAAGATTGGAAAAAAAAATCAAAGCTAAGAGAAATTGATAGATTCTTTATCCTTAGTTAGTGCTTGTCACTGACTAAAGCATAACAGACTTAATTATTTAAATTTAGATTTTATGAAATCAGTAAGAGTTGTTACTTTAATAAATTCTCTTTAAACTTTGGTTCACAGAATAATTAATCTAATTACTCTCTCATTTTAATTTAACGAAGAGTTGGGGATGACATGTGCTAGAAGGAGGTTATTAATAAAATTTCATTGATTAAAATGGCCAGGGGCAAATTCAGAGCTAGAGAGTCAGATTAATAAAGTGAAAGAAGGTGACTTATTTTAGATGAATTGCAGCTTCACTACTCAACTTTTCATCTTTTGCACAGAATACTTCTGAAAAGGGTATTAAAGGTATAATGGCTCAACTTGTTTGTGATGCCAGTTAATGAGTAGCAAATGACTTATTATTCCTCTATTGCAATTATCAAACTCTTTCTAAAGCAAGTTCCATTTGTGATCCAAGTAGAATGTTACACTACATAGCACAATTAAAAGTATTTTTTCTATGAAAACCCCCAAGAATTTTAGAAAATTATTCAAAAGGAATGGAAAGCTAAAAGCCCATATGATTTTCTAAGGACACTAAAATAGTAGGGTTTAATCCTTACCTGAATTAGGGAAGAAATATGGTTATATCTACCCAAGTTGCCATAAATTTATGATTGGCAATATTATAATATTGGTAGATTTATATGCTTGAATATCTTTCTAAGTATAATTTAAATGATTATCTAGCAGCCTTCTATTTAAATGCTCCGTCTGAATGTATTTATTTGTAATTTATTTTAATTTTTTCTTTCCCATTGTTCTGGCTTGTTTTTATAGTCTAATCAGCTATTTACATAACATTTGCACTGAGCGAGCTATATTCCTATAGATTAATTTTGATTTTAATGTTTGTCTTTACATTCTTCTGTTGCGCTATAAATGTTAAAGGGAAAAATTCTTTCTTTAACATAGTGTTACATGTTTGAATCTAACATAAAAAAGTTAGTACTAAGTTCAAAGAGGGAACATTTCCTTTTCTGATGATATAGCATAAAGCATGCTAAAGATGTAGAATCTCCTAAACTATATGATTACTCCCAGGAAAGTTGTGTACAATTACAATCTTATTTGTACTCAAGCTACTTCTTTATCTTATGTGTTTGTCTAATAGAACATATGAAATGATATCATTATTTTTCAATCTGTAGAAGAAACAAGAGAATAGTTTTTTCAGAAGGTAGTTGAGTGTGATTCAGTTGAGAAAGAATTTGAAGCAATATTTTCTTTATCTAAGTGTTCTGTTTCTTGTATTATATATGAGAACTGTACTTCAATGGCTTTAATGTGTTTCCCATCTGATCAAGCTTTGGGGTGAACTCTGGAGTAAACTCCTGGGGTGGGTTCCTACTGGTTCACTGGTTACCCGCTTCATGGGCGCGCTTGCTGATTGCCTGTCAAACGCGCACTGCACGCGATTGACTTAGAAATCTTCATGGTGTACTGCAAGCACTCTGACCCAACAGCTGTGGCAATTAAGAAACATCATGATGGACTAGTGTTGTTTTGCATGGGCTGCTTTACATGAGTGTCAAAGCTGTCCAAGTGAAAGGGTGAGGGAAGAGGAAAGGGGTACAGGGAGAGGATGGAAGTGGGTGCCTGATGCACACATGAAAACCTCAGGGGTTTCACGTGCAGGAAAGACCTCAGGTGAGATCATCCGACATGGGGTAGGGTATCATCAGTACGCTGATGATACCCAGTTATACATCTCTGCCCTTGATCGAATTAGTGATGCCACTGAGGTGATGTCCCAGTGCCTGGAGGATGTGAAGGTCTGGATAGGGACCAATAGGCTCAGACTCAACCCTGACAAGACTGAGTGGCTGTGGGTATTGCCCCACCCCCACCGTGGTCCAGTTGACTATCCATCTCTTATGCTGTGGGGAGATAAATTACTCCCTGCAGAATGGGTGCACAACTTGGGGGTACTCTTGGATCCACAACTACAATTAGATTACCATCTTTCAGCTGTGGCCAAGGGTGCCTATGTGCAGGTTCACCTGCTGCACCAGTTGCACCCCTTCCCTTCTTCTTACGGTCGCTCATGCCCTTGTCGCCTCACAATTGGATACTGTAATGCACTCTACATGGGGCTGCCCATGAAGAGCACTCGGAGACTTCAACTGGTTCAGAATGCGGCTGCACAAGTGATTGAGGGTGTACCCCAGTGCACCCATATAACATTGATCCTCCACGAGGTGCATTGGCTTCCAGTGGTCTTCCGGGTGCAATTCAAGGTGCTGGTAACAACTGTTAAAGCCCTTCATGGCTTAGGAGCGGGGTATCTTTGAGACCGCCTTCTGCTACCTTATGCCTCCCAGCGTCCAGTTAGGTCACACAGAGTTGGCTTGGTATGGGTTCCATCAGCCAAACAATGTCAGCTGGCGGGCCCTTGGGCTAAAGCCTTCTCTGTGGCAATGCTGACCCTCTGGAACCAGCTCCCTGTAGAGATCAGGACCATCCCTACCTTATTGGCCTTCCATAAAGCCACAAAGACCTGGCTTTGGCGGAAGGCCTGGAACCTATGTGCCCCCCCGGATGTGTGTGATTGTGTTTTTTGATATTTTTATTGTGAAATATTGTATCTTTTATTGTTGTTAGCCCCCTCGAGTTCCCCTTGACCAGGGAAATGAGGCGGGGTATAAATCTAATAAATAAATAAAAATAAATAAATAAAAAGGCAAGCTAGTCCTGTTGTGGTTGCTACTTACCATGGCAGATACATGCCATGCTCCAAATTACCATGCCAAAAGAACAAAAGATACAAAAGATCTGCCTCAAATGTACTTATGATCTGATTTCAAAGTTAGGATGGCCACACATACTCGTACACCTGAGAGAATCTCAGTTAATCTTTTATATTATATTATTAGTCTAATATAAAGTGTGTATTTCCCAGTATTGCTACAAGTATTTATTATTTATTATTAAATAAGTATTTGATGTAAAGGGGTCAGGAAATGAACAGAGAGAGGCACCCACATTCAGGAAAACATCCTTAGTCAGCATAAACTAAAGGCATCAAGAAAAGCAGGATTAATAGTCATGACCCAAGGTGAGTGGATGTTATACAAGCAACATCCTTTGAAATGACCATTATCAGTAAAATTATGGTACACAAAGAACATAACGGAACCCCTTAATCACAAAATAAAAACATGATAGAGAGGAAGGAGGAGGCCATAAAACCCATAAACCAACCTTGTGGCATAAATAAATAAAGATCCCAAATTCCTGAAGGCTAAAGGAAGGAATTAAGGGCAGGTCAAGAGTTTAATGATAAGCTTGATGGAGGGGGTACAATCAGGAGGCCAAAGGGGAAGGTGGAAGAGGAAAAATACCAAATATGGGTACAGGTGACTTAAATGACCAGAGGAACTTGTCATCAAAGAAGGAAGGAATTGGGTATTACTAAGGAGGGGTCTGTATGGTGAAGAAGGATATAAAAGGTGATGTATGGAACTTGAATGCACACTCTCTGATTCTGAACCACTTTGGGGAGGGACAGAGCTGTCCATTTTGCAAAAAGAACCATTTTGAATGAATTTCCTTTTGTTAATCCCTCAGTTTTGGGCCTCGCCATTAAGTGGGAATTTTGTCATAACTCTGAATCTCACACACCCATAGTCACATAGTCGTATTTTGAGTGCTTGTATTTACAGCTGTTTGCTTCAAGTGAGTGCGATTTTCAGGAGTGGGTGGAGCTGTTTGCTGGTTTCTGGCTTTTTAATTCCATTTTCTGGTAAAAAAAGATGTCTTCTGAATTAATGATTGCAGCATTTGCTTTATAACTGCTACAAAAATGGGCATAGTAATAGAGCTGGAATTTATATGTATAAAACATGGCGCCTCAGTTTAAATATGGTGCCTCAGTCAGTTTGAAAACTGCATATGCTCAGTAGAGAGAGGTAAAACTGCACATGCTCAGTAGAGAGTTGCTGCTTGTTCATTAAGAGTGTCCTCTTAGCCACCCAAAAAAGGGGGCAAAGGCCCCCTACCCTTTGGTGATCCCAACAGAGCTGATTTTAATACATTTTGCTATCTATCTGCCAAGTTTGAGGTAGATTGGTGCAGGACTGAAAGTTTGTATAGAGCACATTATTTACAGGCCGTCTTAAGCCACTGGCGGCCCCTCCCACATCATAGGCAACCTTACTTGGTGGGGTGGGGTGCTCCATGTGTCTTGGGCCGGTTGCCACTGGAGCAAATCTGGAATTTATAGGTTCCAGAGGTTTGAATATGGTGCCTCAGTCAGTTTGAAAACCGCACACACTCAGTAGAGAGAGGTAAAACCGCATGTGCCCAGTAGAGTTGCTGCTTGTCATTGAAGTGTGTTCTCTTTGCACACCAAAAAAGGGGTCAAAAAGGCCCCCTACCCTTTGGAGTCCCTAACAGTGCTTTTTTTACGCTTTTCTACCTATCTGCCAAGTTTGGGGTAGATTGGTGTAGAACTGAAGGTTTGTATAGAGCACATACAAACTCCCATCCACACCCCACCTCTCTTTTATAGATATATATATATAAGATATAAGAGAAGATGTTGTTTTAAATAGATCCACTACTGAATCACTAAGCCATGAAATTTATTGTCACTCCAATGTATGTAACACAACCTTAAGAATGCTGTCCTAGAATGAGAGGGGACTATTTTGGCCATTGGGCATCACCCCTTGTTAAAATGTGAGAATCACTAAGGCTACCCTTGAAAAATATCCAGAAGCTTTAACTGGTTAAAAAAAAGTGGACACACAGGCCATTTTTAGGCATCCAAAATAGGGTGCATATAACACCTCTGTTCCAGGAGCTGCATTGTATGCCAGTTTGCTTCCAGGTCAAGTTCAAGGAGTTGGCCTATAAAGTGTTAGATGGCATGATGCCACACTACCTACAGAACCATCTTCCCTGTCTTACCCAGTGAGGCAGGGAAGGTACATTGCAGATCCTGTCAGTTAAAGAATTCTGACTGGCAGGGTCTAGGAAGAGAGCTTTCTCTGCCCTTGCTTTATCTTCTCCTAGAGGTGAGAAAGGCTCCTCACCTGATATGCTTTGAATTAATTGGGATTTGTTATTATGTCCTCTACACATATCTTTTCTCAAGATAATATAGATTTAAATTCCAGTATCTTCATCATCATTGTCCTTTGCTCAGAAATGGCTACTGCTGAGTTCTTGCCAAAAGCAGAAAGGAGTTACATTTAAATGTAAATGTTTAAGTGAACAAGAGATGTGTCAACATAAAGCACATACCCTGTTTCCCTGAAAATATGACCTCCCCTGAAAGTAAGACGTAGCCTGAATTTTACACGTGTGCCCGATATAAATGTGACCCTAACTAATAGGTTAGTCAGCTGATGGCATCCCCTCAAAATAAGACCTGGTGCCTTTTTGGTGGCAAAAAAAATATAAGACAGGGTCTTATTTTCAGGAAAACATGGTAGATGTGTGACTATAATATTGTCCACTGTATTCCTAAGTACGTAACCAAACCACTGGGGATCACATCTTAGCCTAGGGGATGAGTTTTATATTATACCAGTTTGGTCTAATCAAGATTAACATACCAGGTTAAAAGCCAGGAGACTATAAGTTCTAGTCCTGTTTTAGGTTTAAAAGCTGATTGAGTGATTTTGGACCAGTTACTCTCTCTCTCTCTCTCTCTCTCTCTCTCTCTCAGCTCAACTCACATTACTGTGTTGTTGTTGTACTGTGTTGTTGAAAATCAGAGGAGGAAGATATAGTAGATGTGCTTGCTGCCTTGAGCCATTTACAAAAATAATAAAGGCAAGATAAAAATAGATAGATGATAGAGCTGAGATGAGTGAGATGGAACCTGGATGTGAGGCTCTTGCCTCAAATACAGTTCCAGATGTGCTAGTCATTCACTGGAAAATAAAAGTTGGGCAAGTTCAGGGCCATAATATTAAGTGATGTCACAAGTTAATTTTTCCAGAGATTCAATAAATAACTGAAGAGTCTGAGCCTAAAGAAAAGTCAGTAAGGTTGAGGATGGTTTTGTACCATCCATTGAGACCCAAGCAGCAAAATAAACCAAGAGCTAACCAGTGTCTTTTTGTTTGTAATCTTTTTAAGTGTCGCCTCTTTTCTTATACATTGCATTTTGTTGGGATTTTCCTATCCAGCGGTAGTAGATCTCCATACCTGAAAGCCCCTGCACATCTGGGAAACCCTGCTTTTTGTACCATGCTCTTGGGGTAGGAGGCCATGAAGGCTTGCATGACCTCCAGCTTACCACTTGGGCCTACTTCTAGCCTTCTATCTACCTTTTACTGTATTTTATTCTAAATAAAATGTTTCTTACTTTTGAAGTTTTGCCTGGCTGGCATCTATTTTTGGGATAAGGGAGCTTCTCCTAGACCATCGACGCTCTAAACAATTTTAACACATTTGGAGTGCCAAACCAACAGATATGTATTTAAGGACTGATTTTAAAACATTAGACAAAGCTAGAGAGTTTTGAGACAAGAATTGTTACCAAATTTATGCATAGTGAACTTTTAGGGTGACGAATGCATCCTAGATATTCATGATATTATTTTCCCCAATTTCCCCAATTATTTTGGCTTTTTTTTTTTTACATCTGTTTGCAAGTTCAGCCAAAAATGGAGGAGAGGAGAAAGATGTGTATTTTTATGCATATTTTACTAAAACTTTAAATCCATTTTCCAAACATGCATTTTTTTAAAGCAATCTGTGAGCTTAAAACTAATTTATGTAGTTTTGTGCACTGGCTTTGAGCTATGAAACACGCAATATAATAAACTGTTATGAAAACTCATGAATAATTTTCTACCGGCTTTTGCGTCTCTTAAAATGTTTTCATTGCCCCTTTTGCATTTATTTTCACCTAGCTTTGGAAGGTGTGCATTTGTGACTTTGAATACAAGTTTGGCCTCATCAAATTTCTTTATACCCATTTATCAAGCAAATTGGAAAGCCTTAGTCATCACAAATGAATTTTCAAGTGGGTTTTGATATAACAAAGAAATATTACTTTGAAGGGGAATTGTTTTCAGGACATTCCTTCCATCTCTATCTTACATTCTCTTTACATACTTTTTTGCATTAAAAAGAAATCATTATTGAGGGACAATTAGTTCACATATTTTCTTCTTTTAAATGCAGGTGTACAAAAACACCTAAGTTGATCATGTTTACAAAAATATTTAAATAATTAAAAATCACAAGGCACCGATAAATAGAAGAACTGCATTCCTGAGAGCTAATTAGAATCCAAAGAATGGTCAGTGAACTTTTCATTATACATCTTATTTATTTATTTATTTATTTATTTATTTATTTTGTTAGATTTATATCCCGCCTCTCTTCCCCCAATGGGGAACTCAGTATGCACAGAACAAACTACTGGTGTTCAGGAGTTAGTTATAAAGAATGGGAAGGTGCTCCAAACCAAAAGATTATTAGTCATCACTTCCTTCCAAAAAGTTTTCTTTCAAGAAACAAAAATTGGAATTAAAACTTGAATACCGGATTACTAATTTCTTAAAGTTCTCTGGTGTTTTTCTCTCCTGGGTTTAACCAGCTGACTCCTTTATGTTTTTGGTATTTAAACCAAACAAATTAACCATATTCTTAGAATTAGATGAAATGCAACATAGCCAAAAAAGGGGAAACATTCAAGGTATCATATATAAAAGGAATGGCTATTCCAAGTATAATGCGAGTTGAATGCCAAAACAAATCTATAGAGAGAAGCAACGCAAAAGGGACTTTGTGGAGTGTAACAACCAAATTATATACTGTGGGAGGGATCTTGGAGTCTTAGTGGGCAACCAATTAAATATGATCCAGTAGTGTGTGGCGGCAGCCCAAAAAACCAATGCAATCCTAAATTGCATTAACAGAGGGATACATACATTCAAGATCATGTGAAATACTAATACCTCTCTATAAAGCCTTAGTAAGACCACACCTAGAGTACTACATCCAGTTTTGGTTACCACACTATAAAAAAGATGTTGAGACTCTGGAAAAAGTGCAGAGAAGAGCAACAAAAATGATGTAGGGCCTGTGGGCTAAAACATATGAAGAACGGTGGCAGGAACTGGGCCTGGCTAGTCTAGTGAAGAGATGGACCAGGAGTGACATGATAGCAGTCTCCCAATATTTGAGGGGCTGCCACAGAGAGGAAGGGGGTCAAGCTGTTTTCCAAGGAACAATGGATGGAAACTGATCCAGGAGAGATTCAATTTAGAAATAAGGAGAAATTTTCTGACAGTGAGAGCAATCAACCCATGGAACAGAAGTTGCCTTCGAAAGTTGTGGGAGCTTCATCACTGGAAGCTTTCAAAAAGAGACTGGACTGCTGTTTGTCAGAAATGGTCTCCTGCTTTGGTGGGGATTGGACTAGATGACCTACAATGCCCCTTCCAACTCTGTTAATCTGTTCATCTATACAGCAATGTTTTTCAACCTTGGCTATTTTAAAATGTGTGGGTGGGAGAGTCTGAGAGTTGAAGTCCATATGTCTTCAGGTTGCTAAGATAGAAAAATACCGCTGCACAGTAATATCCAACGCTTCCCATTCTTCCCTCTGGCCTTCCGCCACTCATATGGACGCACCCATCGGATCCGGATTGCTGGCTCCTCTTCCTTTTTCTTCATAACCTTGTCTCTAAAGATAGGGAGGACGTAACGCGCGTTTGAAAAATCTGGCAGCCAAGAGTGGAAGAGCGGTTTTTGCGACAGCGAGCGGGATGGTTTTACGATAATTGTCAGGACAGCGTTATTTTAACCCTTTCCTCTCCGGGTATTCCCTCCCCCCCCCCGCCCCTTCTTCTTTTCCCACGACAGAGAAGTTTCCACGAACTGGACTCGATGGGGAAACTTATTTAATCTTTCCCGTTTCCATCAAAAATACCAATGTATACTCCCAGAAAGTTCACAAAAAAAACCCCCCTCTCTCATTTGTCCCCGATCTGATAGAGGGCAATTTTTACTGCCTTACAATAATTAACGCGCAACCTGCCTTTCAATTATTTATCTAATGGTTTCTCTTTGAAATTATTTTAATAATTTTATTTTAATTATAATTATTTTAATAATTATTATATGAAGTGACCACACAACTTCTGCCTTGTGTCAGCTAGTTCCAATACATAAAAAAAAAAAAACACGGGAAAAAGGAGATTGAGGGATTCTATTCCCACCCTCCCTCCTCCATTCCTTTTCAAAAAAAGCAGAAAAGTTCTGCTTGATCAGCCAAGGATGCATCATATCCAGAATTTAGATGTGGACTCACACAAGACTAACCAGGTTAATTTAAGAAGTCCATGTGCATGAACAGAAGCATGAGCAATTCTGCTGCTTTGCAGTGCTGATATTCGGATGGGGGCCACATTCCCAAAAGTTAGCAAGAAGCCCAAAGCCTCCATAATTTTCTTCAATTCCTTTTTAAAATAATCTAAACCACATCTGATGGCTGCAAAGGCCACAATTATGTCTTCAATCAAAATATGTTCTCTTCACACCCAGAATTTCCCTGCATTTCACTTTTATGAATGAACCCAAGTTCTGGGGGAGGGGGGGATCTTCCAGTGCATTTCCAAAACAACGCGGTTTCATTTATTTTTGTTACATTGTCTTCTACTTACCTTCAGCTTTAAATTTCCATCCCACTCTTCATCCAGGAGCTAAGGTTGCATATATAGGCTTGGAAGGGTCCTTGAAGATCTTCTAGTCCAACCACCTGCCCAAGACAGTCGTTCTCATGCCATCTCAGACAAATGGTTAGAAGTTAATATGAAGAGTATCTGCCTGCCTCTATAGGTAGTTCATGTTTTAAAAAATGTGGAAGAGGAACAAGTTTTCCAGACAAAACACAGACTGATTTGAAAGTGGAATTAAAAATGGCAGGCTACAAGAATGATAGGGGAAAAGATGCTACACTGGATGAATGAAAGAAACCAGTTAATATATTAATAATTAAAAGGGGTCTAAAAATAACAAACCAAAGAATGATCTGGATAATTTTCCTATATTGGAATTACAAAACAGGTGGGATAAAACTTTGAAGAATTTTATTGGAAGGACAAAGATAAAATGAAATCAAGTTCTGGGTTACTATTTGAAAGGACTAAAGATCAAGATTCTTGAAAGTAAAAGGAAGGAATATAAAATTGATTTATCTAATTAAGATTAACATAGTTATGGTATGTTGTTATCTCTGGTAATCCGTAATGGACTTTTGCAGATCAGGACTGAAATAACTAAGTTTTAAATAACGATCCTTATGGTTGTCCCAAAGGTACTTTTTCAAAAAGCAACTGGACTTTCTTGGTTTCTGCTTGAAGAGGTTTCACTTCTCACCAAGAAGCTTCTTCAGTTCATTCTGAACGATCAGGTTTTAAGGACTTGTTTATAGATCCAAAACGGGATATGGAAAGGAGAGATAATTAGTTGTATTCTTTCAAGAGAAGGTGACAAGTTACTAATATTGTTTAAACTTGTGATGAAGGGGAAGTCATTTCCTTACATATTTTTCTTTACTATATTCCTATTTTTCTTTTCCATTATTCTCTTTTTTTCTGCACCCTTTATTTTTGTTATTTTTTTTAGTTTTTATTATTTTAATTTTTAATAAAATTGCCTTTAAAAATAGAAGCTGATCTTGTGTGGGGAGCAAAAGCTAGCACATGATCTGGAGAGAGGAGATCTTGCTCCAGCAGCTTTCCTTTTCCCACCCTGACTGAAGGCAGCTGCCCTTCCTAACCGTTGACCTTCTGGCATCCCATCTGTGCACAATGCAAACTCCTAACTGAAGTCCAGATGGCAGATGGCAAAGAGATGCTGTGTGCACATTGAACATCCAAATACTCCAATTCTCCTGCTGTAGACCCACGAGAGTGGCATTTTTACTTTCCCTTATCATCACTAGTAGGAAGGGTGATGGGAGGGTGTAGTTTGTGTTGATAGGCCACCATAAGCTTTCTCCCACTTGGCACTCGAAGATGGGAAGTGTAGCCCTTTTGGTTTATCTCTGTTAAGCTGCTTGGCGCGAAAGCCAGTCTCTTTCTGATGAGAAATGGGCTGTGAAAGAACTCAATTATTTCAGAGCTTTAATCAACTTGAATAAGATAAATGAAGCAGATGGAAGCACAGGGTTTCCTTTTAAAGAGACAGAGAAGTGAAATAGCATTTATGATTTAGAGTCATTTTTCAGGGTTACTCTAAAGGTGACTGTTTCAGGGATTCTGTCAGTCATCTAACTAATATTTATTTATTAATCACACTTTTATGCTGCCCAACTCCTGACGGACTCTGGGCGGTTTACAACATAGATACCAATAGCACTTAGATTTTATACACTGCTTTATCAGAGCTTTACAACACTCCCCAAGCAGTTATGGAGTCAGCCTATTGCCCCCAAACAATCTGGGTCCTCATTTCACCGACCTTTGAAAGGCTGAGTCAACCTTGAGCCTGGCGGGATTCCATCTGACAACCTGCTGAATAAGTCAGCAGATACTGCAGTGCTGCATTGAACCACTGCGCCACCGAATACTTGTTACATCCAAGCTCACCAGCTTTTGGATGATTGCAAGCATTACAAAACCAGCCTCTACCTCCTTGTTTGAATTTCAGGGCACTTGATGAAGACCCAGAGAGACGGCCTCGAGGTGGAGCTCTCGCCTCACCATCAGTGAGGCTGTGGGTTTGATCCTAGGTAGAGATCCTGCTTGGGCAGGGAGTTGGACTTGATGACTTACAAGGTCCCTTCCAACTCTGCTAATCTGTTATTATTATTTATCCACCTGCTGTGTTTTTTTTCCCCTTCCCTCTGGAAGGGTTCTGCCAAACCTGTTGGATTGCAAGCCGCTTCCTCTGAACAATAAAGCTTTTGTTTCTCCGTTTTGAGTCCATGGTAACCTTCTCACAGCTGTGCCAGTTTTATTCCTCTAGGTAAAGCCATGGAAGCAGTAAGATGAAAGACCAAGAAAATGGTCTAAATTTAAAAGCAGGGCATGCTTCTTTCCACGGGTGTTGATTTCAGTCTGTTGATTGACCAGCTCAGGGGTCTTCAACCTTGGCTCTTTTAAGACTTGTGGACTTCAACTCCTAGAATTCCTGAA
>JANHGC010004865.1:4808-14919 GCA_027560395.1 Boaedon fuliginosus | reverse complement strand
AATAGACTGGCTTTTTGAACTTGTCCGTCCGAAAGTTCCTAATAACACGAAGATAGCTAAATGGGCATTTTTGGAAAGTGATTAGAAAGTGATGTTAACAAACCCAGAAATTCCATTACAGTTGAGAACATGATGGCTTGAGCCCTTTCTTTCTCTCCTGCAGCCTCATCACTAGCAGAACCTATCTAGAAGACATATGAGTAATCTCCAATCATTTCCTTGTCCTGAGATGTTACAGAGAAATTAGCTGGTTCTTTGGTCTTCTGCCAAGATTGGAGATGTTGTTGATTTGCCATGCTACCTAGAAGTCAGAAAGAATGCAGTAATGCCATACAACATTTTTTTTTAAAAAAATCCAGTCCTTCTAATGATAAATAAAATTAAAGAAGCTTGATTTATATAATAAAAATGTGTGCTCTCATACCGAGTATGCATCCTAGCATTCTCATTCAAGTGATTAATTTGCTTTCCTTTAAATTTAGGTTGTTGAATTGAATTTTTTGAGATATTATATTTGTCATAAAAATATTTTTTTTTAAATCTTACCATATTTTTTTCACTAAAAATGATTCAACGTTAACCTGATTCCTCATATTTTGTCTCAAGTATTATATTTAATTGACATCATTCTTGTAGAAACACAAGTTGGTGGCCATAAAAGTTCCTTTCAATGTTGCACTACTATCTATAGCCTTTTGCATCATGAAATAGATTCAGCAAGAAATTAATTCATTTTACAATAACCGTTATTTTTAGCAACTGTATCTCCAGAATCTGCTTAGCTTGATCTGATGGCTTGAACGACAGGAAATAAGAGGAAAAAAACTTCCTTTGAAAGAGAATGGGGAAAGGAAGGGGAGAGCGGTTATATTGGGTAAAAGGAATGACATTTTCTATAGGCTTGGGTTTGTTTGGGAAGGTTTTTCTTAATCTGAATTCTTAAAAATTAGGGCTAGTGCTAGGATTAATCATTCAAATAGAGTCAAATGGCAGTCCTTTTTTAATGGGATTAGATTCAACATTTCATGTCTAGTACATGTCATGACCTTGTGACACAAGGATCACATCTGGTTAAAGGTCATAACCTGCTAGTCTCAGCATTATGTGAGTTTTGTTTAATTTAATGTCATCACTGATTAAGCAAATGGATAAGCCCCCATCAAAATTACTATTCAGTATCATCACTATTGCCCCTTTTCAATTTTTTTTAAAAATTTGTTCTTACTCAAAGTTAAAATCCACACTGTAGAAATAGCTTTTTTCTTATGGTTGGTTTTTTTTTTTAGGATGCAAAAGATTACATTAAGAAGGAAACCATAAGACATTTTCATTGGACGAGCAGAAGGATTTTATGAATCATTCAAAATTATGCTTATTTTAATTGTAGAGCTGATAACAATTTATTTACTACTTACTTCATTTGCATTGCCATTTTAGTACAAGAGCTCAATATATCACACTAAAATCTGCCAAGAGGGCTTTCAATCCTAGGAAGCTGGGTTCTTCTAAATCTACCAGAGTGTTCTAAAAGTCAACCCTCTTGACAAAGAACCAATCATGCACCATAACATTACTTAATGAAATATGTTCCCTGGGCTTTACCTTGTACTCTAAGTTAATTGAATGTGATAATGTCAGCAACAGTGACCTGGTTAAAAGCAAAGTAACCAAACAAATAAAATAGATAAGTGATCAGAATCATTTTCAAAAGTGTACCAACTCTTGGACTTTGTTTTAAAAAAAAAAAGCACAACCTTATCTGATGTGAAAGGCAAAGTTGACAATGAGCCAGCTCAGCCTGGATTG
This sequence comes from Boaedon fuliginosus, assembly GCA_027560395.1. Taxonomy (NCBI): domain Eukaryota; kingdom Metazoa; phylum Chordata; class Lepidosauria; order Squamata; family Lamprophiidae; genus Boaedon; species Boaedon fuliginosus. The sequence continues at coordinate 13,113 of JANHGC010004865.1, read as the reverse complement.
CCAGGCAGTAATTTATTTAATGTGGCAGATGAACATCTCTGCTGATAGGATTTCTTGCCCTTTTCACCTTTGCAAAGTTGCAACATCTTTAATAATATCAGGCAACAGTTATAGCAATCAACTATATAGGATATAACTCAGTATATAATAATGTAATTATTCAATAGTCAATATTTGTTCTTTTTAGATATAACATATAATATATGACCGTATAAGAGGGTTTTTTTTTCAAATGCAGATCTTTTGTAAATATAAGCTATACAATATATGAATAGTAGCTCTGATTTATAATTAAATAGTAATATAGGGTTGCTTTTGCTTTTGTATAGCAGAGACAGTGGCATTCTGTGGAAGGCATCATACAGAGCACCTTTCTACAGCATGGTTGCCTTAAATTTTGTCCCACCTCTCTTCCACCTTCTTCAGTGCCACCACCTAAACATTTATTTCTCCTGAAAAATTGCTTTTGTTTGTCATCAAGAGTATACTTATACACTATAACATATTTAGAGGGAAATAGCAGCTAGGGAGACCACTGATACGTAAAAGACGTAGGGCAAAAATCAGATTTGCATTCTACATTTATTCTTTACAAAATTAAAAATTCAAGGCTGATATACAAGCAGCAAATTTATTAATTTTATTTATTTATTTAATTTGATTTATTCCCTGCCTCTCTTCCCTGGTCAAGGGGAACTTGAGCAGCTTGCAACATATTAAAATACAATAACAAAAACATGTTTAAAACCAATTGATATAGTAATAAAATAATAAATTACAGTCACATACCATACAACAATCATTCTTCCAGGGGGGCATCAATCCCAAGCCTGCTGACAGAGCCAGGTCTTTGTGGCTCTGTGGAAGGCCAACAGATTAGGAATGGTTCAGATCTCCATGGGTAGCTGGTTCCAAAGAGCCAATGCTGCCACAGAGAAGGCCTTAGATCGAGGACCCGCCAGCCGACATTGCTTAGCTGACAGGACCCATAACATGCCAACTCTGTGGGATCTTACTAGGTGCTGGGCGGCATGAGGTGGCAGAAGGTGGTCTCAAAGATACCCTGATCCTAAGACATGAAGGGCTTTAAAAGTCTATTATTCCATTTGGATTAAATTTGTGATGAATATTTTTGGCTTTTGTTTTTTCTTTCAGTACAAATAGGATTTTTTTTACTTTAAAGAATATGAAGACTCACCATTAAATTTGTTTGAATGAGAACAAATTATGCCTTTCTGCAAATCTGCCTAGTCAATGGGATTTTTGTCTATTTCATTTAGTTTCTTTCATAAGCAATACTATATAATAATAATACCGCATAACATTGAGAAAGAAATAAAACCATATAAATTAAGTGTATTAGTAACTGCTTTATTATTATTGTTTTAGATTTATAAAAGTGAGCATCCCTAAACAGCATTTGATATGGTGCCAATAAAAGATTACTGGCAAAATTTGAGTATGCATTTTATACAAATGCACATTATTTTCCTCCCAGCACCAAATCAACAATAAACTGCTATTAGAATATGGTACTCCCTGTGTTGCTAAGTCTGATAGAAAATATTCTTTGTTGCAAACATTAACCTTTGGAATTTCAAAATAAGCTTGTTAAAGTTTTGAAGAATTTTATGAGGAGAGAATAGACAAAGAAAAAAGCAAACAGAAATCAAGTTCTATCACATTATTTGAAGTGATTCAAGGTCAAGAATGTTAGAAGTGTAAGAAAGGAATATAAAGTTGTTTTATTTGAACAATGTTAAAATAGATATGTTGATATCTCTAGTAATTTAATAGACTTTTGCTGACATCAGGACTAAAATGACGCATTCTGGATTTGTAGATAGGATATAGGAAGAAGAGATCATTTGTTGTATTTTAAAAGAAGGTGATAAGTTATTAAAATTGCTTATATTTGAAGGTAGAAAGTCACTTACCATATTTATATATTTGTTTTTTTTCTTTACTATGTTCTATTTTTCTTTCTTTTCTTTTTCTCTTTTCCCATTTTTCTCTTTCTTTTGTGCACCTACTACTTTTTATTCTTTTATTTTTTAATTTGTAATAGTTTGTAATTATAATATTTAATAAAATTACTATAAAAATTAAAATTCATGTATCAATGCCTACATACATAGTTTTCTTTAAAATACTCCTCTAAAATGAAGACACAAAACCATTTTTTAACATCAAGGTGGCTATTTTTATCTGCCCAATATAAGTGGCTCCTATGTGTATCTCAGTTATTGAGTCAAAGCAACCAATTTAGTTAAACCCAGCCTCAGTATTTTAGATTAAAGACAAGGTGCTGCATGAAGAATAAGCCATTTGGAATAAGACATTAATGCTGGAAAAAGATCAAAATTACTAGAATAATCAAAAGACAATATGGCTAGATACTACCACTGATATCATAAACATGATACAATATTCTCCCAAAAATGAAGAAATCAAAAGAAGGAATTATTGACATTGCACTGGCAGACAATCCTGTCTGACTGTGGTTTTCTACAACACAGAGTCAGAAGCAATTCAACAACAACTAAACATTAAAGTTCCCTCATGGTAGCAGAACCTTAGGTGGTCTTAATAGATCTATTGACTGTTGTCAACCAGAAATTGGTCTCTGAAATATTACATTATATGTGTTAAAGCCAGGCCCCACAAACACTGAGGAAAAATTCATCTGCAGGGAATTTTTAGTTGGCTTTGTGGAGTAAAGTAATTTTTCAGTGAGATTCAGAGAAAATTCAGAAACATAAAATGTCAGATTTTGATAGATTTATACACACCATGAAATATTACATTTTAAAAACTGAGTTAAAAGGATAGTTGAGAAGCAGGTGATTCCCTGACCTTCCTGAAGTTAGAGAAATTGGAGTGTAGTCTAGAAAAGTGAGATCCTTGGGTATTGCGGAGCTACAGTTTTCTGTAGCTCCAACCACCATGGAAAATGGTGAGGTTGAAGAATGTTGAGAATGTAGTTGTTTAATTTAATTTTATTTCATTTATATTCCCATATTTTCTCTGACAGCTTAAAGCACGGATTTAAACTCATGGCCTGCGGGCCAGATTTGTCACATGCTGGCCACATCCACCACTATTTTAGTGAAGGGGGGGAAGTGGTGATATGTCACATGATGACAATGTGATGCCATGAGTTTGACACCCCTGGCTTAAAGCATCTTACTTTGAAGTCTTCATAAAACAAAGCAATAACATTGATTTAGAGACATTGGTTAAAGTTAATATTCAAATGGGGATTGAAACTGGTTATCTTGATCTATATCCAATATTATAACCAATACATTGTTAGATGACCATAGAGTTTACTTCCTTTCTATTCAGTATCTAATTAGAGGACAATCCATTTTAAAGTAAAAAATTGTGTGAAAAGGCACTTCAGTCACAGTTAGGTTCTTCTTTATTAACTTCCTAGGGTTGATATTAAAATGCTGGCAGGAAACAAAGAATACTGCATTTTTCCACATAGCTCGTTCATCGTTTCATAGACAATATCCACTAGATGGCATTGCTATTTAAGACTGTAATAGCACAATATGAAATTCCATGCAGACTCTCTAGCTCTTATTCGTCTGTAAACTAAACAAAAGGAACAACATTTCCATGTATGTTTGAGAAAGCTCAAAGAAAAAGTCTGTGCTTAAAGTTATTCCAACATACTTCAAGTTACATTTTTTATTGATGTTTGCATTTTGCCTTTATTTATTTTACAAATAACTGAAAGCAATGAACATACCCAATACACCTTCCTCCTTCTATTTTCCTCACAACAACAACCCTGTGAAGTGGACCTGGGCTGAGAGAGAGTGACTGGCCCAAAGTCATCTAGCTGGCTTTCATGGCTGAGGCAGGACTTAAACTCACAACTTCTCATTTTCTAGTCTGGATCCTTAACCACTAGCTCAAACTGGCTCCATCTATACATCTGTTTCAACTGTAAGTAAAACATATAGTAATATTACATGCAACATACCATCATGCTTTTCCTCATAAGTATGTGTAATCTTGTTAAGTGGAACAAGATTGTTGAGTTGATTAAAATGAATGCAATACCATCTCTTTTTTCCATTTACATTCCTGAATTTTCTATTTGCAGTAAAAATGCAAGTATATATGTACTCCACAGTATTCATATTTTATATATTTTAGTCATATGGCTCCCTCTTTTCCTATTATATTTTCTATACATGAACCTTGGCCCACAATATATTCAAATATAAATGGATTCAGTAAAATATTTTTTAGAACAGTATTCATTATGGATATTGGCATTGTTCTCTGTTCTGACAGCTTTTGTAATAGATGTTCTCATTTGTTCATGATTTGAAACACCTGCTATAAACTGAGTAGAAATTTATCTATTACTATGTCATGTGCTGTTATTTGATGATAAAGAATCCATAATACTTTAAGTGTCCCACCTAACCACATTTATCTTATATGGCAAAAAATTTTAAAATATACACATGGCTAGTGGGAACTGATAATGATAAATCATTTTATTGATGAAATTAGCTCTCTTCCAGGTTTTTGAATGCTTAATGCTGGGAAACCATAACATATTAGGTTGAAGCACAGGATATTTATGGTTATATTAAAAAGGAATCTAGATATTTATCAGAAAGCTGGGCCTGAGGCATTAGGGCTGAATAAAAAAAAATGGGTCCCAGTTTAAAAGCTAGGAAAAAAATAGGAGAGAGAGCTTTTCACATTTTTAAAGATCTGGAAAAAAAATATTTTAAAAGTGAGGGATTTTTCACTAAGAAGCGAAGACCTTTATCTTCGATTCCTCCCTCCCTTGCATTAAAATCAAATGTTTACAGATTTTGGCTGCTATTATCCATTTCCCCCCAGTAGCAGTAAAACACATACGGATGAAGAGATTGTTCACTAAAGATGTTCCTATGGATCTACCCATACCTTTAATTCTTTTCTCTTCTTTTAGATATTGTCTTGTCCTCTGAGAACGAAAATGTCCATCTGAAACCCAAATATCCAATTTCATTACTAGATTTTAAATGATTGTGGAGTCCAGGATTTTAGGTTTTTACACACTGAAGTCTTCATATTTATAAACCACTTGTAATGAAGACAACGTAACTTTTTTCTGATATCCACCCCTTTCTTTGCTTTGGCCATTTGGATGGGCTGGTGATAACCAGCCTATAGTAAACCTGGTTCCCAACTGGCAGATTTCCTTGTTTTCTTCTCCGACTCCCACCCATGCTAACGAAACAAACACTTTGTGTCATCATTTCTTTTGAGGATTGAAACAACAAAAAAAGACACAGATTTACATTTATTGTAACTTTTCCCAGGACATTTTTTGGAAAGCCCTTCTCAGCTTTAACTATTTTACACAATAAATGTGGTAAAATATACTAAGTTGGTGGATCTCCACTTCTTGCCTTAAATTAATAAAAAGAATGAATACAAAATAACTAATGCGTGCAAAAATAAAACCTAGTCTTTATTAAGACAATAACTAACAAACTTATTTTTCTCTTTCAGATATTAAGAACAGTCTTTCTCTTTCTCTTTCCACAACCAGAAGAGCAACAACAAGAAGGAACAGGAAGGAAGTAGGAGGTCTTAAACATAATGAAAAAATCATAGAGTTTCTTATCCTAAAAAGATAGAAGGTAATCTAGTTAAAGTCTTCCTACAAATATAATAATGTATAATAACACAGAAATATTCTCACAGTATATGCTAGGTTTGGGCACATTGGTGCTGGCATGGAAGAACCTATTGAGCCCACAAACCCACACATCCACAAACCCACACCCACACTTCTCTTTTATAGATATAGATTCATCATTTAGAATTATTTCAAAAGATGGCAGACTTAAAGGTAAATATGCATAAATTGGAGGTCTTGTGCAATGTTTGAAAATATATTGGATGTGAGCAGGTAATAGAACTGGGGGGGAAAGCTTAGTCTCTTAGGGAGAATTGCTGCTGTTAAAATAAAATTATGCCAAGAATTTCATATCTATTCTACTGTAAATTATAACTTAGTAGAGAAGAAAAAATTATGTGCTGGCAAAAAAATATCAATAAGTTTAGTTCCCTTGGGAAAAAATCTAGAATACCAATGAAACTGATAGCAAGGATTCCTTGTGTAGAATCTTACCACCATGTCTTTCAATTAAAGTATTTTATAAAATACATTTGTATATGGCAGAGCACAAAATGTTGTGAAGAAAATAAAATGAGAAAATGTGTCATGGAGAAAGTAACAAGCAAAATGGAGGATGCACTTTCTGCCTTTCTGTCTTTTGGATATGATCAGGGTCAAACTAATTTCTTTTTCCTTAATCCTTTCATATCCAAACTGACTATTCCTGCTTTCAGATAAAGCCCTCTAAAATCTCATCTAAACCAAAGAATTGAAGTCTCACTTACCTGCTCACAATACAGCTCTATTAAGGAGGGGAATCCTAATACTGGAACTGGGACAAGGTAACAAGGTGAGTATCCCAAAATTCCATCCTTACAAAGACACAATCCAACATTTGTCATATTTCCCAGTTCCTAAAAGGATAGTTTTGCCTGATGATAAAAATAAACCCAGGTACACATATCTGCCTGGCTTCCTCAAAGATATTGACAAAAAACCAGATTCTCAAGACTGCCCACCCTGTAACCTTCAGTTGTATATTGTATTGCATAGTTTTTTAAAAAATATGCCCTTTGACATGATTTTATATGCTTTCATATATTTTAATATGGTATTTTGGTTTGTGTTTTAATTGTTGTAAGCCACCCAGAATTATGTATTTGAGATGGGAGGTTATATAAATTGAATGAATGAAAAAGTAAATTTTGTCTTCCCGTTGTTCAAGGTTCTTTTTTCTTTTAAAATTGGGTCCAACAATCAAGAGCCGCAATGGCACAGTGGTTAGAATGTAGTACTACAGGCTACTTCTGCTGACTGCCGGCTGCCTGCAATTTGGCCAGGCTCAAGGTTGACTCAGCCTTCCATCCTTCCAAGGTGAATAAAATGAGGACCCAGATTGTTGGGGGCAATAGGATGACTCTGTAAACTTCTTAGTGAGGGGTGTAAAAGCACTGTGAAGTGGTATATAAGTCTAAGTGCTATTGCTATTTAATAAATTGTTATCTGTCCTTTTTTTATAACTGGAGGCTAGCACCAGCAAAACAGTAACTACATGCTTGCAACTTAACAACAAATTAAAATAATAAGCCCCAAAGATCTACTTAAACAACAGCTTACTCCCTTATGATCCCCATCCAAAGTACCTTGTAGGACAAGATTCCCCCTATAAGATATACCTAGAGCAGTGATGGTGAACCTTTTCAGCACCGAGTGCCCAAACTGGAATGTGTGCACGCATGCCAGAGTGCCAAAAACCAAAGACCAGCTGGACGGTGCACATGCATGCATGAGCCAGCTGGTCTTTGCATGTGCCGGAGCATCGGAAACCTGAAGACCAGCTAGTGCGCTGGAAACCAGAACAGCACCTGTCAACAGCATGCATGCCCACCGAGAGGGATCTGCGTGCCACCTCTGGCACATGTGCCGTACGTTCTCCATCACGGACATAAAAATACAGTGCAAAAATGAATACTAGAAACAACATATTCCAGAAATTATATGGAACTAAATGGAATGCCACCTTCAGGTCATCAGCAAGGACATGTGAGCAGCACTGCCAGATTATGTAGGATAAAGCCACCACCGCCATCACCTTCACCACTCCACATGAACCGTACTGGCTGATTAACATTTTGAACCCTTAAGTCCCTTAATTATAACTAAAAGAAGATTAAATTTGATATTTGGATGAAGGGGACTGATCATTTTTCTCTCACTGAAGCAATTACACCTTGAAAAAGTAAAATCAACAAATCCTGAGTTAGAAAAACAAAGAAGCTCTTCCAGGTAATTATATTGTCCTTTGTACTGAGGGCAATTGATGAACAATGAGACATGGACATTTCTATTTCTATAGAGCTCTACCAAAAAAATCTCAGAAGTAAAGCAAATAAATTTTATCAAATTGTATTGTATTGTATTGTACTGTACTGTACTGTATTGTTATTATATTAGCATTTACATTACACTAGATTTCTCTTGTACAACCTCAGCTAAGAGTCAGGGAGCAATGTGATGTTTACCTATCTGGAAATAAATCCCACTGAATTCTTTGGAATATACTTAATAATAATAATTAATAATAATTTATTAAATTTATACCCCGCCTCTCTTCACCCGAAGGGAACTCGAGGCGGCACAACAATACAAATTTAAAAA
>JANHGC010004861.1:67978-78733 GCA_027560395.1 Boaedon fuliginosus | reverse complement strand
CCCATCCAGACCCTCACAGCCTCCAGGCACTAGGACATCACCTTGATGGCATCACTAGTTCAACCCGGGGCAGAAATATACAATTGGGTATCATCAGGGTACTGATGATACTGCATCCTGTCCCATCGGATGATCTCACCCAGCAGTTTCATGTAGATGTTAAATAGGCCGCCTCGAGTTCCCCAAATTGGGTGAAGAGAGGCGGGATATAAATCAAATAAATAAATAAATAAATAAGAACCGAACCCTGAGGCACCCCACAAGGCAGAGGCCTTGGGTCAGATCTCTGCCCCCCTACCAACACCAACTGGGTATGGCCTGAGAGAAAGGAGGATTTGAAGCGCCACCACCTTCTCAACAACCTTCCTAAAAAGGGAAGGTTGGGGACCGGACAAAAGTTGTTTAAAACAGTTTGGTCCAGGGAAGGCTTTTTGTGGAGGGGTCTCACCAATGCCTCCTTCAGGGACGGTGGAAAGTACCCCTCACTCAAAGAAGCATTGATGACTGCCTGGAGCCAACTGTGTGTGACCTCATGGCCAGCAAAAACTAGCCAAGGGGGGCACAGGTCCAATAAACATGTGGTGGCACTCACTGCACCCACGACCTTGTCCACATCATCAGGGGCCACAGGAACAAACTCCTCCCAGATAGTACAACTAAGACTTGCCCCAGTCACCTCCACAGATCCTTTCAAGCTAGAGTCTAAGTCGGATTGAATCTAAGCGATTTTGTCTGACAGAAACTGAGCAAATTCCTCAGCTCTACCCTGCAAGTGTTCCTCTGCCTCCCCAGGTTTCAAAAGGGTGCGAGTCACCCTAAACAGAGCTGCTGGGCAACAGTCTGTGGACTCAGTAAGAGCGGTAAAGAAAGAACACTTTGCCACTTTTATCACTACTAAATAAGTTCCAATGTGTAGTTTTTGGTCAGATTCAGCTTTCCCAGATCTCCAGCGACACTCTAGACGTCTCCTCACTTCATCTCTCATATCAAGGACAGTTTCTTAAATGGTGGGTTGATCTTTCAATAATAGTTAACTGCCTCCTAAAACTGGTGTGATCATGTAATAAGAAATCTGGTTGAAAGAACATGTAATAAGAAATCAATCCTGTAGCCAACCCAGTCCAGGGTGTGCCAGGATGTGGTATTCCCCCATCATGCCCACCAAAGTTGCAGCTCTCATTCATACCATAAAAAATGGTGCAGTGACTAGATGATATCCCAGCTGAAATCTGGAAGAAAATGGGACATCCCAACTATCTGGCAGACCAGTGTCACAGTACCCATCTAGAAAGGCATAGGCAATATTACTGCTCATGCCAATTACCGACTAATCTGCCTCCTTTGTCATACAAAGAAAATTTGGAATGTGTGATTGATTCTCATCTGCAGAGCATAATCACCATCTCACCAAACCAGTGAGGATTTGTAAAAGGTCACTGAATGATGGATGAAATCAGTGCTGCCCAGCTGCTGACAGGGAGGGACAGGAGAAGAACAAAACAGTCCTCATGGCCTTTCTAGATCAAGATAAAGCATTTGACTGAGTCCTGCATGAACTCATTTGGTACTCACTCTGCTTTCACAGTGACCTAGAAGCCTATGTCCATTGGGTACAACTTTTCTACAACCCACCAGTTCTATCTGCTATGCCACTGGCATAATTGAATCATTTTCTATCCAAGTGTGTATTCATCAAGGAAACACCCTGTTGCCACTCCTGTTCATTCTGTGAATAGACATAGTGACTGCGGACCAGCAAACACCACACCCATGGACCTTGCTCTATGCCAATAATGTTATGCTGTCTTGTGATAGAGTTGAGATAGAATCTAGTGACTGGTCAATCAATGGAAGTCATGGTTCAGTGAATTTGGACTGCAACTTAATTTGGCAAAAGATGAATATCTGGAATGCAATGTCCAGACAGATGGTATGGTCATAGTCGAAGGCACTTGGCTTGTAAAGGCCTCTGATTTTTATTCCCTCACATCCTGCATAACAACTGATGGTGACAGACGTCTGGATGCCCGGGCAAAAGTCAATGCTGCCTGGTTGAAGTGGCACCAGGTCACTGGTGTCCTTTGTTACTAGAAGAGCCTGCTGTGCCTTAAATCAAAGATCTACAGCATGGTTGTCTACCCAGTGGCACTCTAAGAGACAGAGTGATGACCAACAACCAAAAGACACGAACAGACATTGTTCACAATGGAAATGCAAATCTCTGGGGATTATACAACTAGAACACATTACAAGTAAAGATATCCAGAAGGCCTTCAAAATTGCCCCAATTCCAGACAAAAAGAGAGAGAAGCAAGGTTGCTTCTGGTATGGATATGTTCAGAGCTGGTGTGGGCTCTATTATAAAGTGGGTACTTGCACTCAGCCGGGATATATATTATGTGTGTGTGTGTGTGTGTGTGTGCACGCAAAAATGCTGGTATTCAGTATTGCTTATGACTCTCAAGTGGTTGCCATTTCAGAAGTAGGACCAGTGACTATTAGTTATTGAATGGATAGATGAATTATAAAACTACATCCTTCCATAAAACACTATTGTCCCCTCTGCAAATGCCTCCCACAAGCCTCACTCCATTCCCTGCAGAAGTTTTGCCATTTGAGTGGTGCTGCAGATGAGCCAGAAGAACATTGGCCTAGCTATTCAGGGAAGGCAAAGGTATCTAAACACAGAATCACAAAGCTGGTGGTAAGTGATACCAACATCCAGTGTGGAAGATACTGTGTAATCATCTTCCTCCTTCAGCACTGAAAAAGATCACTATACTTTCTCTTTTAATAAGTGTGGTTGCAAAGAGCTGATCCAATTTCTGTGCGTTTCCCTTTTGCTGATAATTGCCATTTCCCACCTTTTATTATCTAACGGTTCTGAAACTGCAGAGGCGGTTTGCCTTTTTGTGATGTATTTAAAGAGGTTTTTTTATTACAAATGTTTCATTTTTCAACCATTTGCTCTACAAATTACTTCATGGCCTGCTTAATTGTAGATTTACATTTAATTGGCAGTTTATGCTTCTTTTTCTGTGTTCTTCATTTCATTACAAGAGGCTTCCACACTATAAAAGATGCATTTATTTTTATAGCATTCCCAACTGTGCCATTTAACCATGTCAGCAGCTTTAGGGAGCTGTATTTACAGCTTCTCTTAGTGCTGAAAAGAGGAACTCTTCACTGAACTTTTCTTTTCAGACAGTCTGGTATGCACCTCAAGAGAAGACTTCAAATATGATCCCATGTTTTGCTGCAGTGGTCTTCCATGATTATGGACAGCAGCAGGCTCATATACAGCATAGTGCTTCAAGCCATTCCCTCCACAATTTTGCCTGGAGTCATTTTGCTACCCATCAAAACAAATGTAACAATGCAGCTGTTATGATGCCATAAGAGTCATTTCAGCAAGACAATGCACAAGTTGCTTCTCAATCCCTACTTATTTGATCAGGGAAATTTCCCGATTGTGTCACTTAGATCAGACTAGGCTTACTATTAGCCAATATGAGACAACCATTTCAGTAATAATAACTAAAAGCATCAGCAAAAACGTGATGTAGAACAGAGCTATGGACCATACGCCCAATTTTATCTTCTTCTCTCCACTCCTAGGCTCGTTTCTTGATTTCAGATGCTATATAGAAGGTAGTCCATCATTAATGGAGAGGATGTATTCAACCACTAGTTCAACCAGCTTCTGTACATGGAATAGGAAATGGTTACCATACTCCTTTTCCCTTCAGATATTGAAAATAAATGTCTTTAGACTAAGTGCCTGAGTAAAAGGAGACAAACTAGTCAAGTTAAATAAGGTCAGGAAAATTGGAATAACTGAAGATTTTAGGGGGAATTTGTCCTGATTTAGGCATATTTAAGAAACCAAATTTATAGTTAAGGAATAAAGTAAAGACATTCTCAAATCCATTCTGTTTTTACAGCTTAAGTACCCCTTGGAGTCCCAAAGGTGCTTTTTCCAAAAGACAACTGGACTTTCTTGTTTTTTGTTTTTTTAAAAACTTTTCACCTCATCCAAGAAGCTTCTTCAATTAGCTTCTTGGACGAGAAGCAAAACGTTTTCAAAGAAAAAAACTAAGACAGTCCTTAGTCCTTAGAAACTAAAACATTTCTTTTTGGAAAATGCACTTTTGGGACAACCATGACCAGGACGATTGAGAATCTCTACATTTACCCCTTGGAGATTAACATTACTAAGTAGGATGGCCCTGCTTAGCTTCTAAGCCAAATGAAGTCAGGCAAGTGCTGCCACCTACTGAGAAAGGTAAGAAATCCAGTCTATAAATACCGACATACTGCAGAACGGTTCCTGATTTATTACTGAATTCCACTGGAAGCATTGAATAAAGTCCCTAACACAAAAGTAAGAAGCAGAGCGATACAAGTGCCCAGATTTCAACAAATCAAGAGAAAGTCAGAAAAAGGTAAATCGTTATAGAGACAATGTCCATGAAAACAGAGTTCCTGAATACAACTCCAGTCCTCAGTTGCAAAACCCAGGCTATCTCAAAAGCAAACAAAATTCTTAAGACCATGGTCCAACCTCTAAACAAACTTTCCCACATGGGAATGCCTGTTTCTTTACCCAGCCTTATGCCTGCTAATTAGTGGACCTGGTAATACTTAGGTTCTCTATAACTATGTGGGGCTATCACTTTTCCTAGTGAGCAAACACTAGACTGGAATAGGATTCCCAGAAGGTCTAAACTAAGCTCTTGATTACTTGTCTGAACTCAGCTGAGCCAAAAGATTCTAATTTTGAAGGCTTGTTTATGTATTTTCAGGTAATTTCTTCAGAGATTGAAGAACATCAGTGCTGGGAAAGCCATTGTCACTGCTTTCCTGTTCCCTTACATTTTCTATTTGACTTGCTCCATCTAATAGTAAAGCTAGTTTGGAAGCCAGAGATCAGATTAGGTCAGAAGTTATTATACAATCACAAGCTCAGTCAAGTCAGTAAAAACCATGTCTCCATTCTGGATGGCCTTTATCATATCATCGTGTAGCAAAGTCAATTTTGCTTTATAGTACTTTCATGAGAAGATTATGCTGCCATGTTTTGTGACAACTAATCAATTAGGATTTTACAGTCAGAGTGGAGATATGTTTGTTATTACTGTTGCTGGTAGAGGAGCTGTAAAACATATGTTGGTTCAGCAGTGAGTAATCCTTGAATAGCAGCAAATGGGGGCTGAATGGGGATGAAAACATTTAACTCATTCCCCAAACTAATTTCATGCCAAAAAAAAAATCACACCAGAACATTCAGTACAGTTCACTTTTTAAAAAGAAAGTCAGATTCTGATGCCTTTTATTTAATCTGTTTAAAATGCAATATATTTTGATTAAACATTGGTATGTCTTCAGTAAAAATGGTATCTTTTAAAATATCTCCTGTAACATTTCAACTGCCAGCGGGCTTGGGACCAATGACTCCCCTTGTATGATTGCATAGTATGTTTTGTTCATTGTATGGTTTCTGTTTTTTAATAATTTTTATATTAATCTGTTTTTTAGATTTTTTTATTGTGTGTGATTTTAGAGCTCTTATTGTTATATTTTATGACTGTGAGCCACCCACAATGCTGCAGGATGGGGTGGCATACAAATTATAACAAATAAAATAAATAAGTAAATAATAAATAAATAATATTACAAAATACAAAATATTTGGCAGTGCTCAATCTTTATTTTTGAAATCCTTTCTAAAATTAATCAAGAACCAGAAGATGATTATCTATATCTATAAAAGAGAGCTGGGGTGCGGTTGTGTTGTTTGTATGTGCTCTATACAAACTTTCAGTTCTGCACCAATCTACCTCAAACTTGGCAGATAGGTAGGAAAGCATAGTAAGATTAGCACTGTCAGGGTCTCCAAACGGTAGGTTCCCTTTTGACCCCTTTTTCTGGGGGCAAAGAAGACACTCTTAATGAACAAGCAGCAACTCTCTACTGAGCATGTGCAGTTTTCAAACTGACTGAGGCACCATATTCATACCTCTGAGGTGCCATGTTTTATGCATATAAATTCCAGATTTGCCCCAGCAGTGATGGGCCCAAGACACGCGGAGCAGCCCACCCCAGCAATTAAGGTCTCCTACGATGTGGGAGGGGGAATGGAGGCTTAAGAAGGCCCACAGACAGCTGTGACCCAGTGCCCCTTTCAAGCCCTGGCTGCCTTTCCTAAGAGCTGGCCTGCCCTTGGCCAAGAGCCCGGTCTTCTCTTGGCCCAGAGACAACCTTACTGGAGCAGAGATGTGAGAGGGGGTGCCAGGGGCTTCAGAAGGCCCACAAACGATGTGGCACAAATATAGTTCTTTAAAAAAGAAACCCGAGCAGGGCCGGGTAATCAGCTAGTTACAACTAAACCATCTAATATCCAAGAAGCGTAATTCTTATTAGAGAAAGTGAGAGAAAATGAACAGGAAAATAAATGTAAACAAAAAAACACTCCATACTTCAATAACATTCTATTTAATATTTTTATTATTACTAAACATTAAATACTATTTAGTGTCTTAAATTAGATTTTCTTTAAAAAATGTTATAAAATACTTGTCACATGGCTAAGGTAATATGCTACATAAAATCTTTGGTATAGAGATTCCAAGCTACATATTACAAAAGGGGTTCTTAACCTTTGTTCATGAACCCCTTTGAGAGTTTAGCAAAACCCTTCTCAGAAAAAATGTAATTTATATTTATAAAACACACTATATATATTTAATGTGTAGTATTACAAAGGAAACCAATTATGTTCAAATACAGTTACAATATTTAGAAATTACAAATATATAATATAGTAATAAATATGCTTCTTTATTAATTCAGTAATTCATTAACAAGATAAGGTATATTTTAATTAGATGTCCATGAACGCAACCATGTGCTGACAGTCAGCCCCACAACGTTATAGACCCCACGTTAAGATCCCCTGCCTACAAAGTTTACAACTAAGACATATTACAAATTACTAATAAGTTGTTGTAGTTTCGGCCTCAGTATTTGGATGGGGACCTGCCTTGGAAGCCATAATTGGAGCCTTAGACTGGGATGTCCATTACAAAAATCTTGGAAGAATGCAATGGCAGGCTATTTTTGTAACTCTGCCAAGAAAAATACCTAGATGCCGTCTGCAACAGACTAGTTCAACCTGAGAGTATCATGATATATGCTGTAGTTCAGCAAGTCAAATATTTGGAATATTGTTGCATGTTACTTTATAGAAATACCAAGCAATTATACAATAATATAATTCCAATTGTCAACACTGTAAAACCAAAGTGTTTTTTGAAGTTTTTCAAAATGTCTGTAACTTAAACCTCACACATAGAATAAAATGAACTTTTCTCTCCTAGACCCTATAGTGTAATTCATTATACTTTCTTTAAATATCCTAAAATAATATAGTTTTATGTTTTTGCCTAAAGTTTGATGTTAGCAAATTTTGGAACTATATATATAGTTTTGGATATAATTAATTAGAAAGAGGGATCAGTATATATTAATTTTGAGATTAGTTAGGGAGATATACAGTATATCTCCCCTATTATTATTGTTTAAATTATACCTCAACTCTCTAGCCAAAGAATACTCAAGATGGATTTGTCAGTTATATTTTAGTAGACACCTAGCTCGTTTTCAAAAGAACCAGGTACTGAAGGACTTATCTCTTGCTACAATATTGCAATCTTATGCCTGTCAACAACACATACTGAGTTCAGATGCAATAGGAAACTATGACATCCTGATACAGTATGTGAACAAATGCCCACTTCTGAGTCTGTCTGTCTGCTTGTCTGTCTGTCTGTCTCTTTCCCACCCACTCTCTCTCTCTCTCACACACACACAAGTACTTTGCCCCAAAGCGTTCAGGATTATTTGTTCATTAATTCATAAAAAAGCCATTATCTGAAAACAACATTTTACACAATAGTGCTGGTTTGTTCTAAAACTAATATCATTTCGAATTTACAGTTTTCTAAATTTCAGTTTACTTACATTCAATTTATGAATTTGGAAGTGAATACTTTGAATCTCTCATTAAAGGAGATATGAGATACCTGAGAGAACTCATTTATGTAGCTGCAATCTACCATTATTTATTAAATTTGCCATCCATCTCGCTATCCATCTCTAGTCCAAATTTTCATGTTCTGATATAACTGCACTGGCATTATCACGCTGATCAACTTTTTATTTTGTACTGAACACACTATATTAATTTATCATTCACAATTAAGAGCTAAATAGTTTCAATTCTTTACTCAACAAAACAGCCTACATAATATTCATAGTTTTGTGACTGATTTAGAACTGGTATAGCACAGATTCTAACATCACTGTGGTTGAGACAAGAAAACAAACAAAACACAGAGGTGTGTCGGAGAGATGTACTTTTCATATCTATTTAGCAGGTATTTTCTTACTCAGCTGTAATTACAACAATAATGAATACTTAGTTCAGATTACAACCAGGAATGTATGAAATTCTTTACGCTGGAAACAAAGCACTTCAAGTTTGAAACACTTCCCACAAGACTACAGATTATCTATTATTTATATTTATTTCACAAACATGACACAGGAGCAAGCTACTAAACACTTGGTTGTTTTAAGAAATCTAGGGATGCTGGCAAAATATTTTGGAAGCAGTTTGTTTAGTTGATAAGGAAAATAAATACTGCATGTCTTCATATTTCCTTAGAATTCTAACTTTAATCCTTCCTCTCTGATTGACAATTTACTGCAGGAAATTCTTCAATATGTATTTATTTTAATATGTCAACCTAGATATTTAATACTAACAGTTTTTGTTCTTGGGATCAACTTTTATTTTGATAACATATGTAAACAAAGGAAATTGAATGAATCAAAACCACATTTCTTTCTGCAACTGCTATATCTGTTGTGGAAGTCTCAGAAGAGATTACAGAGTTTGCTGTGAGAAGTAATAAGTTTTACAATATTAATAAAGTCTGCTAAAATTAGATTTACTGAGAATGAATAACCCTAACCCTGGAAGCTGCAACTAGTGCAAAATACCCAAATTAACCAGGATAACCCAAGGCTGTCATATAATATCATTATTGTTTGTTGTATGTTGCCTGGTATATTTCAAGATCCTGATAATCCTTCACGGCTTGCGGCTTGATTATCTTCATGACTGCTTACTCCAAAACATAAAAAAGAGTAAGACAAGAACTGATGGATGTAGTGAGAGATCCAAACTTGAATTAAGGAAGAATTTCCTGACTATCAGAGCTATTAAGCAATGGAACAGCCTGCCCTTAAAGTTGTGGGTGTTCTATCACTCTAAATCAGGGGTGACAAACTACCGGTCCCTGGGCCAGATGCATCATGTGCCCAGTTTAGCGAAGGGGGAAAAAATCATGATACATCATGTGATGCCGCCCTGACATCACGAGTTTGACACCCCTGCTATATATGTTGAAAAGAAGGCTGGCAGCTGTTTTGTCCAGAATGGTATAAGGACTCCTTCACTGGGAGTGTGGTAGGACTAGAAGACCTCCAAGATTTCTCCCAAACCTAACTGATAAACAGATTTTACTAATGCGCACACAATCTAAAATCTGTAATAATATTCAATACATTCTTGCTTGCTGACAAGCAGAGCATCTGAGAAATCCCTAAACTTTTGTTTGGCTCTCTGGACATATGCTAACACAGTCTGCAGGATCACTTATTTGAAGACAAGGCTCACAGTTCAATATAGAATTAGATCCAATTAAAATTAGGCATGCCTAGCAACCTGGTTTCAAGACTGGTAATTAGGATTGGGCAAAAGGAATACCTTTCCAAAGTACAGAAAGTAAGTGATATTGATATTTGTTGACAGCCACAGGCATTTGTAAGGGATTTTTTTTAAAAAAAAACACCTTGATTTTCACCTCACAGCTGCTTTTATCAGTTTAGTTCTCCCCACCCTCACAGATATTGCCCATTTCAATGGAATTGCAAAGAACACCCGCATCATTCTTTCTTTCTGCTGGTAATAATTGTGCCAGGTATAATCTGAATCCTACCCGTTTTTCTTGGAAAGTTCTCCATAGGCAACTGACAATTGGAAGGAACAGCAAGAAACATGCAAGATTCTAAGAATTTCAGCTTGCTATTGTAAGAAAATGGGAACATTAGAAGAAATTGCCTTAATTTGTCTGTTTTCTTCTTCCTTTTCCCCTTTTATTTCTGTGGCGTTTTTTTTTTTCTTGTATTATAAATCTGAGTATAAAAACTGAAAGCCTTTTGCCCAAAGAGTTCAATACAAGTAATTAAAATAAATTCCCCAATACTAACTCTTTTATTAAATCATGATACTGTGCTATGCTTTTGTGCAAAACTAAGGATGGCCTCTTTCTTTTCCCGTCGCCAAACTATTTTAGGAATGGGGTTGTAACATCAATCACTCTCTTATACAGGCAGACATCGATTTACGGTTGCAATTGGAACTGGCGCTTCCTTCACTAAGCAATGCCCAATTTAATTATGTTTTGTGTCCAGTCTTCTTATTTATTTTATTTTTTTATTACATTTTTATGCTGTCCACCTCCCGAAGGACTCTGGGTGGCTTACAACATTAATAGCAATAGCACTCAGATTATCAGAGCTTTACAACACTCCGAAAGCACTTACAAAATCAGCTTATTGCCCCCAACAATCTGGGTCCTCATTTCACCAACTTTAGAAAGGATGGAAGGCTGAGTCAACCTTGAG
>JANHGC010004861.1:11087-21669 GCA_027560395.1 Boaedon fuliginosus | reverse complement strand
GGCGCAGTTTGGTGCCAAATTGAATATTTGTATTGAGCACATACAAACTATTTTCTTTGCTTTATATATATAGATAATATAGCGGTATTTTACGCATGTAATGTCCAAATAACTTTTTCCAAATCATTTTTGAAACATGCCAAGCTTTATAACTAAATCAGGAGAAAAGGGAACAAAATTACATATCCGTCCTCATTTCTACCCTGGTTTTTGTGCCAAATAACCAAACAGGGATACTGTGTTACACAGGAAGTGCATACTAATGGTGATATGTGAATTTTGTTTAGTGTATACCGATGTGTATTGAGCGTATTACAGAACAAGCAAATCAATAAAATATAATCCAATATAAACCAATATAAACAATAAGAGTTGAAACCTGAGTGGCTTCTATATGAGATTATACAAAATACTAAAAGGTTAAGGCTATCTCTGACTCTCTTCCTAAGGGCATTGTATCACTACCACTATGTATACATCTTAATTAACCTTAGGCTGAACCCTGTCTTCCATTTTACAAAAAGGCTGCCTTTGAAAAAGGTGATCCCCTCTCTTTCCTCTGCAAGGAATAAGGATTTTCTCAAAAAGTCATGGAGGATGAAGGGATTACCATTTCTTTTAAGAGGTGAAAGGGGGAAAGATGGTCTATTCTTTTAAAACAAAAACAAAAACTTTTGCATACTTGCTTGCGGGGGCAGTTGCTTCTTGCAGCCTCCCCCCCACCCCCCAAAAAAGATCAGACAACCACACATCATTGTTGACTGATCATCTTCTGAAGAAACTGGAAGGAGGAAGATTGCCTGGGGCAATTGGAGAGAACCATGTAGAGTTTTTATAAAGAACAGGTAGCCCTCCGAATCAGGATCTTCCCGGAAAGAAAGTGACTTCTATCCTGTCCTCAAAACCTTTTGTCACTTCTCCCACATCTGCGGGCTGCCCTTTTAATTTGTCTCCAAACTTTACACTTCGATGGGTTAAAAGGGAGCAAACAGCATTTATTCTTAATGCCAGTTGAGCACAAATGGAAGCCTGCTTCAGTTCTCGTATTCTGCTTGTGGACTTTCCAGAGGACTTTCCAGTGGACTTGGCCATAGTGGAAAACAGGACAATGTTGGATCTTGATCTAATCCAAAAGGGCTAATCAGCAGTTATTGGACTGAATCCAGTAAGGGTCTTGTATTTTTATGGACTACGGGCAATGCACTAAAATGTCCGTAATAAACAGTACATGGATCTAATGGGACATGTGTTAAAATGATGCAGAAGTCAGTAAAAAATGGTGTCTACTACAGGATGTTACAGATTCATTTCCCACTACTGGATTTCAAATCTGGAAAGAGCTTTGCATTTTCTAGCCTTTTAAACTGCCCTTAGACATTCTTTTTTTTTTTTTAAGAAAAGCATTTTCTTGCAGAACAACACCTTTAATATTTTGCCATGGCAATCACATGCCACTAAGAAAATTTCAGTCAGTGTTCTGCTGCCTTATTTTTTACCCTGAGCCATCTCAAAACAACACCACCACCACAATGAAATTAAGTGATTGATCTCTTGGAAACAATATTTAATATCAGACACCAACAATGTGAAAGTAATTCTATATTTTTGAACATCATTCTTGAGTTAATATTGCTTGAACTATTTTTACACAGGCAAGGATATCTCAGTGCATACGGGTCAAGGGATTAACTTCTCTTTTATTGCGAGTAAAATGGGGAGTAAATTCCCAGGATTTATATCATTCCACAACAAGTAAAAACCAAGCCTTGAATGAATCAAGTATCCCTTTTCAAAATTTAAGAAGGAGAGAAAATTGATTTATTTGGCAGAGCAGTAAAAATGCATTTTGGAAAGAAAATTACAAGAGAATGTTTAGTTTATGTTTTGTGTTATAGGAGATAATATCTTTCCTGTTTAATTTATTGCATTTTGATCAAACATTTCATCCAAGGAATATCCCGTAGCATCAAGTATTTAAAATGTTTGTATATTATCTCCAGTTTTGTCTTGACAACAGCAAACCTTTTGAAGTAGAGGCTGCAAAAAGCATCTGATGTGGATCAACCAGGACACTTTAGATCTAAGTAAATATTTAAAAATGTCAGCCTATTTTACACCCAATTCTCTATTTGCTGGTCAGCTGCTTAAGCCTCTTTTTTTTAAAGGTAGATGAATCAATATATTCATGCACAATTAACATTTGGACCAATTTTGGTCCAGCCAATGACTGAGTGGAGGCAAGAGGTCGGCACTAAATTCATTGAGCAGAAATCCATTGGGTTGGGTGAACAGATCCCATAAATTACTTTCATTCACAGGAATTGAAGGAGGTAAGCAAAAAGGGCTGTGTGCCCATCAGGTAGGCTTGCAGTTAAAAGTTCTCTTGTAGAAAGACCATTTCTGTAACCTGCCTTATATCCTCTAACCTTCCTGAGCAAAAAAGCATAGAAACCTGACAGGTAGACAACCCCCCCCCCTCTTTGGGCCTCTGAACTTCGCTTTCATATTGAGAGGCTGAACTTTGGAGCTCTCCACCAAAGCAAAAGCAACAGCCACATCTATTTTTAATAGGGGAGGAGGCAACTGATACAACTTCCCAATGAATGATTTATAGCGAAAACTATATGTGCCATAATAACATTCAAGCAGCAACTAAGAAATGTGTAAGAAATGGGGTCAGTGGGGGAGATTGAGAGATTGGGAGAGGAAAAGTACAGAAGTCAACTCAGAACAGGAGGAGTGGAGAAAAAGAAAAACACCTGAGTGTCTGTGCCAAAATATCAGAAAGATGGGAGATAGAGGAGGGTCAGTTAATGAAATTTTGCAGGATTAACCAATCTTTTAGGTGAACATTGATTAGAGGTTTATGCCTTACATCAAACTGTGATGAGATTTCTGTTTGATTCACACAGTCATGTTTAAGGTTGGCAGAAAGATCAATTTGTAGATTCTTTAAAAAACATTTCCCTTCCTTCTTTTGTATAGCCAGGACTCTTCAGATTTCATTCATAACATCTATGTTAGGTCAACAGGTAAACAAGGGATGTAAGTGCTTTATTAGCTACTATGCTTGAGGACAAGGTGCTAGTTATGGCTATCATTACCTTTGCTCAACTTCATGTTGTGTGCGAGTTATACCCCTTCCTGGATTGGGAGGCCCTTTTCTTGGTCATTCTTGCCCTGATTATCTCCCATATGCATTCTTCAAGAGCTTCCCCTAGACCTACAGATGGAGCAGAATGTGGCTATGCAAGCCATTTGGGGTGTCCCAAGGATGTCACATATGACACCTATGCTGCATTAGTTGTATTGAGTGCTGGTTTGTTTCCAGGCCCAATTCAAGATATTGGTTATTACATTTAAAGCCTTGGAGCCAAGTTGCCTGAAAAACCACCTTATCCCCATTATATAAACCCATCAAACCCAGTCAGGCAGGGAAAGTATGTTACAGGCCCCATCAGTTAATGAATTTCAACCGATGGGAATAGCATCTCTGCTATTGCCTCAGCCCTCTGGAATATTATCCCCCCAAAAGTGAGTTCAGCCTCCATTTTCCTAGCCTTTTGGAAGGATGTGTAGATCTGGCTTTGTCAAGTTGCATGGGGCTCACAATGTGGCATTCAACTCTGGGGCTAGTAAACCCTTTGAAGGTGCTCCCTATGCCTTTAGCTTTTAATTTATATTATCTGAGGCTTTACCTGGCTCCCATTTTACTGATATACTGTATTTTTATATGCCTTTTAAAAACGCTTTTAGCTGCAAACCATCCAAAGTCCTCTGAGAGAGAGAAGGGCAGTATCTAAATTTGATAACTGCATTTGGTATATAAATGAATAAATAAACATATACCTTAAATAAACAAGAGAATAAACATCCTCAACTCATTTTGGATCAATGTTAGCAGGAATAGAATTATTCAGGTTCCTATTTTAATTCTGAAGCAGCAATAGTGAAATATTAAGAAAATTCTACATATGGTTGAATAAACAGGAGACTAATACATAATTTGATATACAGCATGAAAATTAGATTAATTGTTTGGACCTAAGGTTGTTCAAGCAAAACAAGTTTGAAAAAAACATTTTTCACAAGAAAATGAGGAATTCATTATTCAGATGGAATCATTCTCTCTAGGGATTAGAGAAAAGTGGGGAAAGTTCTTCTTTCTGGGCTACTGATTGATATAGCAAGCATACCACATTGGTCGTCATGGAGAAAATCTATCTATATGATTGTTAAGGGTTGACCCCAACTTGATGGCATCTAATTAATCAACCAAACAACCCACACCAAATTTGAAGCAATTTCTCTGCTTGCTGGGGGGATGTGAGGAGCAACACATCTCTAATTGTTGTCCTGTAGAAGTTTTCAATAATTGCCATTAGGACTGGGTTTAAGAATCATACAATTGTCCCTTCGAATTAGATTTTCAATTACAAAGTAATCTTCCAAAACATTAAGCAGAGGATAGTAATGCCACTGGTGAATGGTAGCCTGAAAAATCAAAGAGAAGATCAGATGAAGAACTCCTGGTAAAGTGAGGTTGAAAACAGAGTGTTCACATTACATGTATTTTGTCAGCCCCAAGGCATAGATCAGGAAACTACCTCCACGTTAGAACTAAAATTGCTTTTACAGGTAGTCCTTGACTTACAATTTCATTTAGTGACTGCTCAAAGTTACAATGGCACTGAAAAAAGTGACATGTTTTCACACTTATGACTGTTGCAGCATCCCCATGAGATCAAAATTCAAATGCTTGGTAACTGACTCATATTTATGACAGTTGCAGGGTTTCTGGGTCATGTGATCAAATTTCTGCAATTTGCAGAATTTTGCAAATTTCTGACAAGCAAAGTCAACGGGGAAGCCAGATTCATTTAACAACAAAGTTACTAACTTAGCAATCACAGTGAGTCACTCAACAACTCTGGCAAGAAAGATTGTAAAATGGGACAAAACTCACTTAACAAATGTTTCACTTACTAACAGAAATTTTGGGTTAAATTGTGGTCGTAAATTGAGGACTACCTGCATTAAGATTGGCTATAGTAACAGAATCATACATGATTGATTATGCTGTAGTTCCTTCCTCTCTCATACTAATGTGGATTAGGGAGGTCTGAAACTTTCGTATTCCTCCTTCATTGTTTGGGCTTAAGCTCATTGCCTTGGTAACAGATCTCCACTCTCTTCCACAAGGTCATCCTTTTCAATTTCTACATATATTTACATTTGAGCATACAATGGATACATTATAAACCACCATAAAAATGTCTGGGGACTGCTTAGAAATATATCAGGTTATATAATACACTGTCACATTTTGCATACAGAAAAACCAAGAATAGGAAGGGCATACTTTTTAGAAGTGATTAGGTAGAAGAGATGCAAATATTGTCTCATCACAGAATGCTTGGCACTCTTTGCAAATCTTACATGTAAATCAACTTTTTTCACCAATCCACTGGCAAGGCATTACTTAACAAGATCTTTACATACATCATTCAATGTCCATGTCCCAAAATTTGTGAAGGCAAGACTATTTGGTACCCCTAAAAGTCAGGATTAAGAAAGATTTTAGAATGATTAAAGATCAGAAAATAGTTACTTTTTTAATAAAATATTTTTGGAGAAAAATATACCAGATTTCCAAACAACAGTTATGGGCTCTAAAACAAAAAAAAATGATAATAATGAAACATCTTTATTAAGAAAGATACTCACTTAATGGTTTAATCTCCAAGATGTAAAATGAAGATATTCAGTATTTATTACTATTTTGATTCTTAGATATTGCAACTGTTTTTCTTCTCTCCTGCCCCCTTTTTCTGAACTATTTATCAGAAAATGCAATTTATTCTTTTTTCGAGGTTATTTTCTTTCTAGACAGATATGTAAAGCTTGTTTTCTTTAAAAACTCAATGGTTACCCAAAGAAAAACCTACCATCATCAAATTAAAACAGCTGTTCTGTCTGATTGGCTAGTGACTTCTAATTTTGATTTTTTAGCTAATAAGCACAGGTAAGATTAAAACACTTTCTTTTCCTCTGCCCATATTCCTGATAGTTAAAAGGGGCATTTCTGAATGCCTTATGAGCTATTTTGTGAGTTTATTTTGTTTTATATGAGAATATAAAATGTTGAAAATTGAAAAGTGATAAAAAGTCAAGCTGAGTTAGGTTATCAATAACATGGATATAATTAATTAAATTTCTTCTGCCCTAAGAATTGACACATTTGTGCAAAAAGTTGTTCTTTTGTGCTTATTCCAGGTTATTTAATGTCCTTATTTGTTTCAATGTTTTGGAGCTAAAATACGAGTTGTAAGGAGTAAACTTTGTTTTGTAGATAAAAAGAAATTATCCCAGATATGCTTTGGCTTCTATAGAATATTTTTTTTACTCTGAGATATTCCCACCACCCCTTTTTCTTTTTTGTTTAAGGGAGGAAACAGCAGGTGGCATTGTAACACACAACTTCTGTTCCTCTGTTCTTTTAGGAAACCACTTTTTATTTACATATAAAGCAGTTTAGAGGTACTGTATATTTAGAGATAAAACAGAATTTTGGAGAATATCAATATATATATCATCTATCTGTCTCTATATATGGATGATCAAAGGCCTGGAAACTAAAACACATGAAGAACGGTTGCAGAATTTGGGTTTGGCTAGTCTAGAGAAAAGAAGAACTACGGGTGACATATTTGATGGGCTGCCACAAAGAAGAGAGGGTCAAATTATTCTCCAAAGCACCAGAGGGCAGGACTAGAAACAATGGATAGAAACTAATCAAGGAGACAAGCAACTGGAAGTAATGAGAAACTTCCTAATAGTGAGAACAATTAATCAGTGGAACAACTGGCCTTCAGAAATCATGGGCACTTCATCACTGGAGGTTTTGAAGCAGAGACTGGACGACTACTTGCCTGAAATGATATAGGATCTCCTGCTTGAGCTGGGGACTGGATTAGAAGACCTCCATGGCCCCTTCCAGTTCTATTCTGTTTTGTTCTATTCATATCATTTATATCCATATCCATCCATCATCTATCTATTGCAGATATACATTCATACACATACATCTATATAGACAAAAGAGATTTATTTTTTAATTCATTAGATTTAATTCAGATTTGTTCTCCAAGCTTTCCCACTTAGCAGTTGCAGAGATCATAGAGGTAGCCAGGAAAACAGGCTTTCTGACAAGTGAATGAATTTACTATGTCAGCCCTCCTAAGGAAATTAGTGTTGGTCTCCAACGTTAGTATAACTGTCTCAGAGATTTCAGGGTGGGTGACTTTAACTCAATGTGAACATTTAGCCTTGAAGATGGAGAGCTAATTGACTCAGAAACCCCAGTTAACTGTGGGATGGATCAAAGCAATTAAAAGTTATTATGAGAAGATGCCTGTTATCGGCTAGGGATGTAAATGAATTCTGCTGTAAAATCTGGTGGAAAGAAACATATTCAGAACTCACTAGATCTTACTGGAGGGATGATACAGAATGGAGCAAATCTGGTTGAAGTCCATCTTTGCTGTTTAAATGTCTGCAGGAGTGGGGAGAAGTACTGCAGCAGATTTAAATCTCCTGATCCACGTCCTGGCTTCAGCAGTTTCCAGGAATTCCCATGACCTGTAAATTCAGATTATTTCTTGGAGAAGAAAATGAGGACCCTTTGACTTTGAAAGTAAGTGAAACTGCAACCTAGTATTTTCTTTTCTTAGCATATATGAAAAACTTTTTTAAAATCAGTGGCACTGAAACAGATAGTAAAATGAAGTAGATGGTTTAGAAGAGGTAATAGAAGGGGATCTCATCAAATTTGCATATGACACCAAGTTGACACAAATAGCCAGCACTCCAGAAGATAGGCTCGAGACGCAGAAGGATCTTGAAAGACTTGAACATTGATCCCTATCTAATAAAATAAAATTCAGTATTAAAAAAAAAAGTTCTACATTTAAGCAAAAAAAAAACCCAAATGCACAGTTGTAGTATAGGTGGTACCTGGCTCAACAGTAGTAACTGTGAGAGGGATCTTGGAATCCTAGTGGACAACCACTTAAATATTAGCCAGAAGTGTGCTGCAATCAGGGGTGGATTTCAAAAATTCCAGCATCTGGTTCTCTACCCTGTTGTTGGGTTGGCGTGGCCATGGTGGGCAGGGCCTAGTCAGTCTCCTGCACCATGGCATGGGGAGGGCATTTTCACCCTCCCCAGGTTCCAGAGCCTGGGGAAGGCAAGAATGGCCTCCCTCGATCCCGCAGAGGCCAAAAATAGGTACAAAACAGGCCTTCCATGGCTTCTAGGAGGCCCAGTTTTTGGCTTCCCTAGGCTCCAGGGATTTCTCTGAGAAAGGTGAGGATGGCCTCCCCCAGCCTCCGCAGGGCCCCCAGAGGCCAAAAATAGGCCAATTTCAGGGCTTCTGTGACTCCTGGGAGGCCCAGTTTTTACCCTCCCTAGGCTCCAGGGGCTTCCCTGGAGCCTGGGCAGAGTGAAATGGCCCTCCCAGAGCCGCTGCGCATGGCCTACACTTACTTTGCATCCATGTGGAGACTCCTGGGAGGGTTGTGGCAAGGTGGGCAAGCCAGCCGGTCATCCTAAATATTGGTTCGGTGAACCAGATGTCAAGTTAACATCCAGTTCACCCGAACCAGCCCGAACTGGCTGAAACCCACCCCTGGCTGCAACTGTCAAAAAAGCAGTCCTAGGCTGCATTAATGGACAGACAGAATCAAGATCACATGAAGTGTTAGTGCCACTTTACAATGATTTGGTAAGTCCACACTTGGAGTACTGTATACAGTTTTGGTCACCACGATATATGAAAAAAGATGTTGAGGCTCTGGAAAGCATGTAGAGAAGAGCAACAAAAATAATTAGGGGACTTGAAGCAAAATCATACAAAGAACAGTTGCAGGAATTGGGTATATCTAGTTCAATGAAAAGAAGGACAGGGGTGACATGATAGCAGTGTTCCAATATCTAAGGGGCTGTCACAAAGAAGTAAGGGACAACCTATTCTTCAAAGCACCTGAAAGAAAGACAAGAAGCAATGGGTGGAAAATAATCAAGGAGAGAACAAACCTAGAATTAAGAGAAATACCTTTGTCTGAAATAGTATAAGATTTCCTGCCTCAGCAAGGGGCTGAATTAGAAGACCTCCAAGGTCCATTACAGCTCTGTTATGCTGTTCTTCTGTTACAGATTTCTAAAGATTTGCACTTTCTAAATGTTTGAGGGGAGGGAGAATTGCACTGAGGACAAAATAATAAGCAGAAATATGCTAATAAATAAAAAGTCCTGAATTCTCAGATTGACAGTATAACCTTTGGAGTCTCATACCCCAATGAGACTGGCCCACACCTCCTGCAGCAGTAGAAGGGACATGCTGCGGATCTCGTCACCCAAGGAATTTTGGCTGGCAAGCTCCAGAAAAAGCCTTCTCTGCTGTGGCTCCTGCCCCCTGAGGTGAGATTGGCTCCCAATTTCTTATCATTTTGAAAGAGCCCCAGACTAAGATGGCATGGGGACCCAATGCAGGAGTTTCATACTGGAGGGGGTTGATTATTTAAAACCTAATCCCACTTCCTCACCCTTTGTGTGTCCAGCTCATGCCTTTCCCATCTGGTTTTGATAATTTTAAACTGTGAATGATTTTATCCACTATGTGCCATGACTGTGTCAATTTTAATGTCTTTTAAAAAAAAAATTATGCTGTAAATCGCCCAGAGTCATTGGATATGAGATGGGTGGTAAATAATTTTTATAAATAAATAAATGAATGAATAAATGTGAATTCTCTTAATGACTGAAGAAAAAGACTTGAATGACAACTTAATTTGACAGTTTTAACTTCTATTTAACAGGTACAAAAGAAACTGCATCTGAAATATATCTTACCATGTCACTCCACAAAGGAGGACTGGGAACAGTTGCTCTTAATATCCTCCCTATCACCCCATTTCCCACTTCAGTGTTGTTGTCACTGGAGATAACAGGCTCCCTATTCTAGATTGAAAGAATAAAGTATTATTTTATCATTTCACTTTATGTGGCTTACCAATCTCATATTTGTGACTTTTGGCAATTAACAACGTACATCATAAAATACATAATTAAAAAAACCAACACACATATAATAAGTAGACAAGGTAAAGAAACAGAACCTTTACTGATAAATCAACACCACTACTGAATTGTCGAATTGTGGAGGTGAGGCTGGGATCTTGGAATCAGCTACATACCACAGAGATGGTTCAATCAGGAACAGGGTTTGTTATACATAAGCAATAGATAAGGTGTCTCTGCTGAGACTACATCTGTAAGAGTGAACATGTCCAGGAGCGTGCAAACTCCTTTTATAGAGGCTAGACAACATCTCCCCCTACAGGTGCCCAAGGTACAGCACTACCCAGCTGCTGTCACTTAGTGGCACATTGGGGGCAGTGTAGGCACAAAATTTTGTGTGACATGAATAGGCATTGCCACACATCTGGATTCCCAAGCCAGGGAGCCATGTCTTTTTTTTTAAATTAAAAAGTTTTACAACAAAAAGAAAAAAAAAACCACA
>JANHGC010004860.1:91872-108083 GCA_027560395.1 Boaedon fuliginosus | reverse complement strand
CTCAAATAATTCTAACATATTTACTGCAATGCTTTGCAACCTATTGTTTTGAAGTTATTAATGGTCTGCAAAAATATTGTAAGTGGTCCCTAATGTTTGGGAATATTACTGAAATTTTGCTACTGTTACACAAAATCTCACATCTCACATATATTCATCTGAGAACACCAAAATTACAGTGTGTATGGATCTCTTGACTTCTATCGTAGAAGCAACTCTGCAATCATCAATGGTCTTCCTGGCATTTTATTCTATTAAATCCAAAGGAAAAATATTACGAAAGAACATCTCCCTGACTGCTTTTTAATTGCATTGCTATTATCACTGTCAAGTAGATTCTTATCATTCAGAAAAGATTTCCTTTCCTGGAGAAGTTCAAAGAAATAATCTCTTCTATTTCTGGGGCCACAATTTTGATAGAGAATTTCAAAAGGTCATTTATGCCCAACTAGATATATAGATCAATATAGATGTAAATGTAGACAGCCATGTACAAGAAACCTGTGAAAAACTATTTTCCCCTTTGGGGATTCTCTGAACTTTTGCATTTTTTGCCAGTGAATATTATCCAACTCCATGTGGTCCCTATTCCCGAGTAAACATTGCCACAATCTGATTCTTATTTTTTATAAACCATAAAATAGCTACTTTCCTAGAAAGCCCTCAGCTAAAACAGTTTGCTACGGAGGAATGACTAAAATTCCTAAATTGCAATATGAGAGATGGGAACCATTTGTGATTATTGTATCAAGTTGA
Source organism: Boaedon fuliginosus (assembly GCA_027560395.1). Classification (NCBI taxonomy): domain Eukaryota; kingdom Metazoa; phylum Chordata; class Lepidosauria; order Squamata; family Lamprophiidae; genus Boaedon; species Boaedon fuliginosus. Next base: position 107,327 of record JANHGC010004860.1, on the reverse strand, counting down.
TATTATTGTGAAAATATCAACCTGATATTAAATCCAAGGATGAAGTTATTTTTTTTCATATGTAATCATCACTTTGTTTATATAACAAATAAAATCTTCAAAGGAGACAAATAATTTTTCACAATATTGTATATCAATTCTTTATTGTTCTAATTTCAATATCCTTATAGTGCTTTAACAGTTCAGGTTGCCTCTATAATTCTATAGAATTATCATCTTTAAACTCCTCTTAGCTTAGTTTTACCCTTTTTGTCCTGTTAATTTCATCTGTGGCATGAAGTTACAGTAAATAGAAAAAGCAATTAATATGTTAAGCAGAAGGATTGTAATGAGATTCATGTACAGACTTGACTTACTCACACTGCAACAGCATGTCTGGAACAGAATATGCAATTTTGTGGCTTGTTCTAGCAGATGACAGAGTCCCTTGACCTCTCCTATACTTAAGATACACACAGCCTCATTTTAATGGTTGAAATGAGTCTGAGGCTTTCTCAGTAGAACCAATTTTCACCCTTTGTCAATTGAAGCCTCAGCATCTCTGCAGAGCTTAGTTTGGTGAGAAGCCAGCATAAGAATAAACCTGTGACCTTTTGCCCCAATTGGTGTGGTTTTTCACTTCCTGATGAGTGGTTCTGCACTTCCAAGAAGCTTGGCATCGATGCACATCCTGAACTAATAAAGGCTGATGGGATATTTTGTCAGTGAGAAAAGATGTATCTACTCACAGCTTGTCACTCTGTTGCTGTCTTCTCAAGACTTTCACTGAAAAATTATTTAAGAAAATCACAACCATTACAACTCCAGGCCATTATTGAAAATGTTATCTTGGGAAACTCTTGGGATAAAATATGTATTTGTGTAGCTGTTCTGATCTCATGCAGAAAGAATAATCATGGATTTAGCCAACTGATATTGCGGACAAGAATGAACAACATGTACGGAATTGAAATGTAGTTTAAGCCGAGTTAAAGTAATATTGTACAACTCAACATATCATTGTGCTCTAAGGTTTTTCTTGGTATCTCAGTGGAAAGAGCCCTAATTATGTCTTGCTTGATGTGGTTCTAGCAGCCTGTAAATAATAGTACAATATGATCGGTACTTAGGATTTGAAATTGACCTGGCTTTTGTTAGAGAAAAGCATCAGGGACTTAAATGCAGAATTGCCTTTAATAATCACCAGGAAATTAAACCAAGCAGCATTCCACTTTTATAAAATGGGCTTCTTCACTTTCACAGGAGAAAGCATTATAAACGACTCACACAAGTGGGATGGGAAATAATAAACATCTCCAAAACAACCATATCCAGTATAATCAGGAAACTGACCCGACTCTGCTGCTATTCCAATAGCTCTGAATAAATAATTAATAGCTACTGACAAGGTAACATATATAGCACTAGTCAGTTCTTTACTTCTTCTTTGCTACTCTGGGCCTTGATCTTTTCATTTCCATTAACCGTGGCAGAAAGAAAAATGGGAAGGGAGAGTAGGGACCTTTGCTACTTAATAGTAAACGTCCTTGTTTGAGAAGTCATTCTTTAAAAGTGACTCTTGATATGGATTAAAATATCTCTACAATATAATACGGAGTGGCACAAACTAAGTAACTATTTAACTAGCTGATTAACTACTAACCACATTACTATATATCCTGGCAAGGATTGGATACTTTAGGTGCAATAAATTTGCCTGGTAAATGCAGTGTAATAAAGGAAGCTTGCAACTATGAAAAAAGAGAGGGTATGTGATGGCATGTAGCAAAGAAGGACCTGGGAAGCATTGGACTTTGGCCTTGACATTTTGGGGATCAGGCAATTTGCATTTTAATTGAGTTACTCATAGGAAGAAGACAGACAAGAGAACATGTACGGAAGACTACATAGTCTTCATAATTTCAGAGTGTTGTTGTCCCTCTAAATAAGGCTAGATTACTCCCATATAAGCATAAGGTTTTAATCGTAACTAAACTGGGGAGCCATTTCGAAGATAAAATGATTCTGTCAATGGTGAGCATAACTTTCTCCTCCACAATGCTCGGCTTTTGTCAAAGCCATTGAATAGGAACAGATGAAGTTTGGGGAATAATTTCCTTAGGAATGATTAGTGCGAGCAGGTTGACTCCCTGCCTCCTCCCTATAAAAAGCAAAGAAAATCAAGCACTCAAGGCCTGCTGTGCTGAATTTTCCTTCTGCAGCTCGAGTCACGGTGCCCCTGGTAATGGTCTGCCATCCAAGCGACTGTCGCATGTGCTTGTGAGAGTGTGCTGGTTTCTTTCTTTTTGAAATATGACAGTTCCCAAGTGAAAGGACTCTTCCACTTCAATAAAAACTTTCTATTGTCTGAGTTCTGTTTGTTTTCTGGCAACCCCCTCACTGCCTGTGCATTGTGCACAGTTGTACAGTTCCCACTTCTGTGCGTTGTGGCCAACTGGAATCTTTGGAGGGTTCTCTGTAGCATTGCCTGAAGCAAATTCCACAGCTCAATAGCAATTTAATATTGTAATCAGGGAGCAAACTGTTCAGTTTGGGCACATGGTGATAATTATTAACTAGCTCCATTAGTCTTCAGATTCTAGTAACTAATATTTACAAAAGGTTTCCTGTGAAGGGGAGACCCTTATGCACCAGCATTTGACATATTCCTGAGTGATTGTCAGTGGACCTTTAAGCCTCTTTTGGGCTTACAGTTTAAAGATGAAACATCAATACAGCAAAATCGCACTTCAAAAGCACTATTTCATGAATAATAAATTCTCAAGATGTAAAACTATATCAGGCATCAGAACATTTTATGAATTTATGAGGAATATATCTATGGAAAAATATCAGAAATGATTATATATATAGGCACCTCTGTTTACACACATACCCACAGACATAGACACACACAGAGTACGTACATTAATCTGCTATTTGCACATTTTTCCATGCTTTAAAATAGCATGTAATTCCAATGTCTTAATTTCATAGCTCAGAGATAACAGGCAAGAATACACAAACTGTATTCTCCAACTAAGATGCCTTTTAAAATATGGGGGTTCTTGAACTATTAAGCAATGCTACTTTTTCTGCTAGTTTCCACCCATTTTTTAAATCATTTAAGATATCCTGAAGGTTATCAGGGTTCTCTGATAAAGAAACAGGCACAAATCTCTCTCTCTCTCTCTCTCTCTCCCCATAAAGCTTGTACCTACTCATTCACCAGATAGAGTCATGTATCAAAGAATCTAGCCAACCAAGTCAACCTCTGTTAGGTGGAAATGGAGTTCTTTTTCTCCCCCATCTTCATTAAGTCCATGTTCTACAAATGGCATGTGAGACTGTATGTGCAGTCAGTTTGGACAAATATCCAGTTTGTAGCATTAAATAAGTATGACATATGGTAGCTCCCTTTATAATTTTGTATATATGGGCTACTCCTATTTCTGGGTTGAATTTTAGGAGTAGAAGCACTAAAATATTCTTTACTGCTACTCGGTTTTTGTATTTCACTCAAAAGATTGAAAATTTTCAGGCGGAAGATCTTGGGGTATATAGTGGCCTGACATGGCCACATTTGTGTTGGTATGAGTCAGAAAATGGAGAGAGGAGAGTTCAGCTCTGGTCTTGAAGGGCAACTGTGCTGTCATGAGGGCTGATGTTAGTCAGGGCTGTTGTGGGAAGATGCCAAGACAGCAGTCCCTCAGTAGTTAAGGATTTACTCCTGGTCTGACCCAAAACTGGAGAGAGACAGAGAAAGAGTGAGAAAGATACACACAGAGAGAGAGAGACAGAGAGAGAGGCAGAGAGAAAGACAGAGAGAAAGACAGAGAGAAAAACAGAAAGAGACAGAGACAGAGAATTTTTGTGAAATTCACACAAAAAGTATGCTCAAGTTATCAAAGTTATATGACTTCTGTAAGATACACCATTTTCTTTGAGCTATAGAACAACCTAATACCATTAGTTTCTTAAGTAAGCTGAGACCCAGAAAACATAATCATCTGTTAGTATTCTTAAGAAATAAAATGAAAAAGTGACTAGCAATGTTTATTACCCACCAATTTATACCTGAGAACAATGTTTCTAAAAATGTTAAAAAAGCATCTTTGTGATAAAGCACGGGTGAGATAAAGAACAGGAAGGCACATAAGGATCCACTATTTTGACTAGACACTAACCATTTGAGAAAACTTAGCTGAAAAGGTAGAAAAATCAGAACTATTAGCTGACCACCTTCTCGATTTTAAGGAAATTTCAGACAGTGAATGCTAATAAGCATAGAGCAATGACAGGAGAAATTAATGACTCCAGGATGGTTTTGGAATTGGCAGCCTTCTAAATCAAATCAGTCAATCAATCAAACAATAAAGGGAAAGGGAGCTCAAGGGAGATATTAAAAACACAATTACAAGTGATTCCTTTGAGGAGAAAAATGGAGGATAGCAAAAGAAGCCAATATAGTTACATAAAAAGCTGGGTGAAATCTGAAAACAATAAAGGATGTTTACAGGAAAAAGACAGGTTACTCAGCAAAGAAGAATATTCTCTGGTACTCTCAGTGCTTTTTTTCTAAAAAAAAAGGTACCGGAACTAAAAAAAAAGGTACTGGAACTCCCATCGTATTGCACATGCGCACCATAGATATACTAATATACAAAAGAAGTCTAAGGAAAAAAAGGTGCCGGAACTCCGTTCCGGTGAGTTCCCCCAGAAAAAAAGTCCTGGGTACTCTAGATTAGAATATAGAAATGTGCCAGAAGAGTTAAAGCTCACAATGAGCCACAAACATCATCCTCAGGACTTCTTTAGATATTTCAAAGTAAAATAAAACAAGCACTCCATCTTCTTAGTAAAGATGGTGAAGTGCTAATCAGTAACAAAGAAAAGGTAGAGCAACCTAACTCTTATTCTTGTCAGTCTTCACAAACTGGGTGGCTTGTGTTCCAACAGGAAATAGCTAATGTCAAAATGATGAGGTAGGAAGTTTCAGATTCATAGAAACTTAATCAGTAAATACCTATCTAAATCATTTTAAATGGGCCAAATATTGTAAATTGCACTCTAGGATCTGGATGTTTATTATAATCTTTAAGAAATACTAAAGAATTAACAGGATCAACCAGACAATTTAGAAGAAAGGAAATGTCTTCAAAAATGGGAAAATAGCCAATCTAGATAATTGACATTGACTTCTGAGGTTCTAGAGCATATAATAAAGAAATTAATCTTGAAAAATCTTTATAAAAATGTGACAGTTACAAGTGTCAGAATAACTATAGTTCACTTTTTGTTAATTAAGTGTTAAGTAGGGTAGCAGTGGCTGCTTAGCGTGGGGAAAGAATAATCAACCTCCTGGCTCTGTTGAATGACATATGGCTCAGCATTTTCCTATATTCCTTTTGACACCTACATGAAATGGTTAAGAAAGATAATCCATTGGCTGAGATGAAACATCTCAATATGCTGTTGCTGCCAAGTTATATACCATATTCCAGGTCATATTTGGGACCAGTGGAATCCTTACTTAGCAATTTGGAGGTTGTGAAGGACTGCATGGGACTTAGAACAAAACAAGCTTAAAACTCACTTCAGGCATTTTAGGAGCAGATATATTCTTATATGACTTAAATATATTCCTGAATTGGTGAAAGGAAGCCATCACTAACAGAGCCTTTGTTCAGCTTCAGATAGTATCCCACTTGTACTCTTTTTTGGATCAGGAATCACTAGTGACAGTGACTCGTGGCCTTCGTAGCCTTGAGAACTGAAATTGGGATAAAATTGCGTTTGACTGACCGTTATTTTGTCAATGCCAATCCTGTTCATACTTACAATGTACCGGTATGCCAAAACTAAACCAGTATTCTAAATTCTGCACCCTAACCAAAATGTTATGTTTAAGTATTCAGGGTCCTTCCCAAGCAGAAATAAATAAAATGCTAAAAAATGTTATGAAAAATGTTATGAAAAATGAAAAATTTAGGAATGTTATTTTGCATCTCATATAGGAATTGGAATGTGAAATATCACCCTTCAGACTGGATTTTCCATCCTGATAGGAAACCACTATACACTGGTGATTATTTCAAACATGTGCTGGATGGGAAAAGGAAATGAAAGTAAGAGGCCCCCATTTCAGAAACTGATAAACCTTATTTATGGTGGCAAGCCTATGTAGGTTATAAGACTATCTGGGTTATTTGCCTGTCCAGCTATGATTGGGTTGAAATGCAACCATAGAGGTCAGTCATGCAAGTTGCTGTTTCTAAAGTAGGACCATCAATCAGGTTTAAGAGAAGGCCTTTGTCCAATAAATTCTAAATAGGAGATCTGGCTATGTATTGACCTTGCAATCAGATTCTAAATAAGGCATCATTAATGGATATCTTCTTCAAAAATAGTAAAGTAATAGTAATAGTAACTGTTGTTGCTTATTTTGAAATTTGGCATCCTGGTATGCAATTAAGGTGGAAAGAATTGAAGATTTGAAAATGTAATCCATTATTATTAATGAAAAGTTAAAGCAGATACTTATTGGTTATTTTCTTGGCCAATTGATAGAATGATTAAAGAAAAGAAATAATTTGCATAGATTTTAGTAAATTAAATCTGAGGTTACACTTTAAATAGCTAATTATGCTTAATCATGCAAGCTGATGTTGAAGATATTAATTTTAGTGTGATATGCAGCCCCTCAGTAGACAACTCAGAGTAATTAGTAATTAATTATGATTATTGTTTACAGTCACAATTAAATAGGACTTGCATATTCACCTTTGCTCTATGTGAAGTGCTCCCACATAAGTTGCTAAACATAATAAAGCAATAGAGCTGCTTTACAATGCTGCCATAAAATGTGATATCATGTTAAACCATGTCCTTTTCACTGAATAATATTTTAGGAAAGAAGTAGTCTACAATAAAAGGGATATCTAAGTTATCTTTGATACCATTTTTAAAGTGAGTTTGAGACATCAGCTGAAGGAACCACCATTCCTTGTCTTTAGATTAGTTTCTGAATGCATGAAATTAACACTTTTCTGCCTTAAGACCAAAGTGATCATGCTGAAATGTCATAGTAAAACAATATTTTTAGAATGAACAATGAGTTATCGGCTTACCATTCTGAAGAAGTTTTCAAATATTATTAAACTTATGAGAACTGAATTTTTATGATTTATTGGACAATCCTCCTAGAAGAAAGATTGTACTAGGAATGAGATCCAGATGAGAATGAGGAAGTATATATATAATAGCATATGATAGATAGATAGATAGATAGATAGATAGATAGATAGATAGATAGATAGATAGAAGGAGAGGGAGAGGGAGAGGGAGAGGGAGAGAAAGGAAAGAAGAATGGATGGATATAGGTTTGGGGTCCCAGTCTGTAATGTATGCTAAATTGACTTTTCAATATTAAACTGCTTTGCCACAGTAAAAAACAGGAAAGATTTTTATGATTTCAGAAATGTGGTTTATTATTAGCAGTTCTGCATGTTTGGAATATTTGGTATGCTAGCTGGGGAATTTTGGGAGTTGAAGTCTACACATTTTAAAGTTACCATGATCAAGAAACACTGTTAATTACTTTCTCATTTAGACTCAAGATCTCCTGGTTCCATCTTGTGATTTAAGATTAAGATCAAAAACAAGAATCAGATTAAGAGAAGGAAGTAGAGGATCACCCCACCCATAAACTACATTAGTAACATAAAGAATTAAGCTTTCACTATTCTGGGTTTTATCATACAGATAGATATTGGATAAATAAATAAATCTACCTAATGTATAGAATACCTAGTACAATTACAGGCAATGAAAAATGTTTGGCATTGTAAAACACATTTTATAGTTAATAGATCAGAAAGATAGTTTTCTTGCTAAATTAGAGGCAGATTCTCTGATTAAATATATCTCAGTCAATTTTACCCACTTGCTCTGCTTTTGCTCAAGTCATTTTGTGTGTGCGCATGTGTGTTTTCCAGGTTAGGCCAGATGATTCCTCACTGAGTTGGCTCCTCTTCAATGCCTTAGGGCTGCTTTTGAGATGGCAAGGGGCCAGCTCCTCCAAAGTAAGTGATGGAGGGGGCAGGTAAGCTTTCCCAGCGTGGGTTAACAGTTTATCTGCCTACCAGTTTGCCCAGAATGACAGGATGACTTTTTTTTCTTTCTTTTGCTTTCCCTATCATTTCCATGATAATCATGACCTATATCACTTTGCCTCAGTATATATTTGTTCCTTCTGGGACATGCTGAAATAAGTTTTAACAAGTTCTTCTCATCATTATATTCTGCTTTCATTATGGCTTAGCCTGACAGTCTGTCCTTTGTGAAGGACTGCAAGCTTCGTAGTGCTGAAAGCGGCAGCAGATCAGGAGTTGGTGTTGAGGCACAGGCACTCGGCCTAAATGACCCCCTTTCTCTAATGGATAACCTGTAGTTCTACAGAAAAATACATCTATCATCCATGCAAAGGGGAAAGCAAACCACAAGCATGACATAGATAAGATATTATTTGAGCCGCTTACCCTTTCTTATTAAATAAGCCAATACATGGGGTACAAAAATAGGATCTGGACAATTTCTATACAAAGGAAAACGCTCATTGTGGGAAGATGATATGGAGTGACAGTATGAAGACATAAAATGGACCATGTCCCATGTGGATTTTCCATTTTTCTGGCTTGGAGGTTATGTGGGATTTTTCTTTCATTTTCTTTCCAAACCAGTCTCATACCTTAAACAATTATTTTATTGAGAGCTGGAATGAAGCCCTGGGAGCAAAGATTGCACTCCTCCTCCAAGAGTCTAAAACAAGAAATATGTTTAAAGTATCTTACAAGTATCTACATTATGTGAATAAAGCATTAAAGGTCCAATTTGTGCATTTAGTAGTAAAAATTGATGAAAATTATCTTCAACAATACAAAACCACTTCTTGTATTTATTTTTAAGAAAGAAACAAACCATGCTGCTATCAGAAAAACTTTCACCCCAAAGTTTCCAAGGCTCATTCTATTCTCTTAAAATGCATGGAATCAAGGCATGTGCATTTTTTTTCAAGTTAAACAAGAACCAACGTGACAGATGAGTGTTCCCAAACCAAGGTAATCTTTTTACCTGCCACCTTGATAGCTACTGCTTAATTGGCTGTAATAATCAATGGTGACAAATGGCTTTAATTTCACATGGTAACATAAGTAAGTTAGAATGACATTTATGGTGTAGAAAAATACATTTCAGAACTGAGTTTAGATTTTAATTTAGCCCCCCCGCCCTCCTCAGGACATAGAATAATTAAAGAAAAGCACCTACTCCAACACTCCTTATCATTAGGTAGCAGTCTACATGAGATTGTCCTTGAAAAATATAAGGAAGCTTCAGTGCACAATATAGCAGCGGAGGCAATTTTATGTGCCCTTAGAACAGCACACATCATACTGCTCCACAAGTTCCATTGGTTGCCAGTTTGCTTCCAGGTGCAACTCAGATTGCTGGTTTTGGCCTTTAAAGCCTTTTCATGGCAGGAGACCCAGTTATCTGAGGGATCATCTCTGTCCAATTATATACCTGCTTGTTCCATCAGATCTGGAACAAGCAAGAAGGCATATGTTGCACATCTCATCTACTAAAGAGCTACATGTGGTACGATCCTGGAGATGGGCCTTTTTAATGCCATGATATCAATCTTATGGAACATCATCCCTCTGAGGTCAGGCTGACTCCGTTCTTCCCTTCTGGTATTAACTTTTTGTAAAATTTATCCTCAAGATTTGGCTCTGTCATCAAGCTTGGGAGCTCCAAATGAATGGTGAGTTTTTGAGTTGATCCACTGTTGTTAATATTTGTCACCCTCCCCTTGCATTTTATAAATTGTAATATGATGATTTATTTTTATTATGTGCCACCCACACTCACACTTTTTGAGATGGCAATGATGAATAAATAAATTAAATAAATTCTGGTAATTGAAATGCTTCATTTTGTCTCCATGCCATTTTATAAGTGATAACCAAATTTCTTGATAGGTTGAATTATGATGCTCAAGCGTGGGGTTTATGGGAATGGAAATCCCATAAACCCCAGGTTTATGGTTCCCCTTTTGGTCGAGTTCCCCTTTTGGGTGAAGAGAGGCGGGATACAAATCTAATAAATAATAATAATAAATAATAATAATAATCCCAAGTTAACTTGAGGGCAACAGGTTGGCTGAGCCTGTGCTGTAAGCAGAGCCTAAACCTATCAAGCTAAGCATTCAAATGGACTTAAGCTGTATGGAAGTCCAGTAGTTATCACATAGGTCCAACTGTGAATGAATTTAGTACTTTTAAGTAATGTCTCTTTGGTTTCCAGGCTTAATAAATCAGTTCTATTCTGGGTGATAGTAACAAGAAAGACAAGGTAGCCAAACTTTAGTATTCTCCATAACAGCGATTAAAGGAGGTGTCAGGTGATATGGATAATGTGTATACACTGGGCATCACACTGCTCTCTATGAGTAGTTGCTATGGTAACAGACAAGAATGAAGCAGCACTAAAGAAAAGCTATCCTGAAAGTGGAGGTTATTGATTAAATGTACTGAATATTTTTGGCTTTATTTTTTAACTGCTAAAGTTGAAATGGATAGGCCTGCTCTAGCATGGAAGGTATGGTAGGAACTATTGACTATATCTGACAGACCACTTTCCCTGGAATTCCATCATTTCTGATTCTCCAGACTGTTTTCTCTGTTGAGCCTCTGGTGTTCTACTATATTTGCTGTTAAGGTATACGACATTGTTTGATAGGAAGATACTGCATGTCTTTGGCAATCTTCACAACTTAAGCTGGATTTGTTTGTTTTCATGTCACCTGTCTCTGGTTTAATCATTTGGTGAGTAGATAAATGCAGTGCCTGCTCACCTGTTCTCTAGTCAAAATAATGGAGGAAGATACTTTCCTAGATTATCCAAAGTGATTTTCATTTTTTGTGGTGTGTTCTCTTCAAACCACAGGGATTCGTTGGCTGGCTAGTTGGTATGAACAGTTTTTTTTAAAGAAACAGTTGTTGTAATATCAATTATTCGGATCCTGACCCCAGATGAAGATGCAGTGACCTTCCTATAATAATGGATGCCCATCACTCCCAAGCTTTATGACCTTTCCTTTTTTTCCCTTTTTGGTTTTCCCAGTTTCTTCCCCTGAGAAAAAAGCAGCACAATACAATGGCATCCTCTGCCAGCAGATTTGTTTCAAAAAGAACTCATGCATCTTGAAGATGCATTATTAATGCCTGGACAAATCACATCAGGTGGAGCTCAGCAAGTCCCTGGCACTGAAAAAAAGGAACAAAGGCCGGGTCTACAAGAGAGTGAAGGATGAGACAAATTATAACAGCTGGATATTCCTTGTAAGGAAGATGGAATAAAAAAGGATAGCTCAAATTGTTTGCACATAATGCAAGTTCATATGCACATCGATAAAACTGAATTACTCACTGCACTAAAGTAAAATAATGTTGTAAGTAACAAGCATCCATTCCTGAACCTCTTGAAGTAACATGGCAAATTGGGCTGGCTTGCAGTTCTTCAAATTGCTTCCAAAATGCAACCCCCTCCCCCAAGGTTAAAGAGTCTCTGAAGCTGAACTCAACTCTTGGTTACTTCATGTATGTGTCTATTTAGTTTTCTTGGCAATTGCGCTGAAGAGGTTCATGATCACTTTAGTAAAAGAAATCAAAGGAAATACTTCCAAACATCATTAATAGACAGCAGATGGATGTTTCAGTGTCAGGCTTATCTGAAAAAAGGCAATTAGACTGAGTTTTGCAATCTGGGAAAAAGGGTCTGACTTAATGAGTTCACTCATAAACGAAGATGGGAGTTTTGCTTGTTCAGTATCTAAGATTCTAGACAGTTATTACTTGAAATGAGACTTACTGGTAATTAAAAACAAATTGTGTGATTCCTCCCTCCTCATATTTTGCTCTTAGGAGCTTGACAGCCTTCTTCCAAGGTATTTTATTCAACTTCCCAAACCAGCATGAAGGCATGAGATTTTCAAGTCTTAACCAAATCTGACTGTGCTTTGACTTTTTTTCTGTTTGTAGATAAGCAAGCTAGAGCCACTGGATTATTGTTTGAGAGAAAGGTAGTGCAATGTGATATAAAACTAAGTTTTCCAATTCAATTTTTGTTCTTTCTTCATCCTTGCAATTTCCCAATGATGTTTGGCGTTATGTCTTGCCCCATTCTTTCTATGCAGCATAATTAGACTGACCATTTATTTTTACCCTGATGGTGGACATTCCCATCATCATCTCAGAAGAGAATTTATATGACGTGATCAGACATTGAGGAATAAAAACTGGTCTGAATATAGTAGAACTTTCTTTTTTTTAAAAAAAAATACTTGATTGAACATTTTATAAAATTTGCACATCAAGTGTAGTGAATTCGGTGTGAGAACTATTCCATACAAGATTCAAATATCATATAAATACAATATAGACAATATAGACAATACACAGGAAGTAATGGGTCCCATATTTTTTACTCATTTAGTTAGTGGATTTGAGGTACCCTGGTTCAAAAATCGTTGCAGTATAATATACCAGGAGTGGGAGTAACTTTTGACTTTCTGCCAGCTTCCCAATTGACTTTGCCTGTGAGAAGTTGGCAGGTATTTTCAGAATCATGTAACCATGGATGACCACAGGGGCAGCAGAGGTTTGCAAAATTGACCTGTCTGAATATCCTTGAAATTTCAATTCCATGGTAGTAATGAGTCCCAGATTTTGTATGCATTCATTAAGTTAGCACATTGGAGACTCCCAATATGTAAAAATTGTTGCCTTATGATGCACCTTTTCAGCTACTGTAACTGAAGTTACAGACAAACAGAAGAGTTTGACTAGTATATAGCAGGGGTCTCCAACCCAGCCAACTGGCTGAGGAATTCTGGGAGTTGAAGTCCACAAGTCTTAAAATTGCCAAGGTTGGAGACCCCTGCTATATAGAGCTGGGCAGGTAAGTGGTTCCTGCAGTAAGTGGATTCTCTAGCAAGAAATTTAAGGCAATCCCTAAGCAATATGGATGGGCAAACTTTCAGATGAATAGGTGAAGAGTCTCTATTTTTCCTGTCTATAAGAGGAAGTATTTATTTCCTTTTGACTCAGTGTAATTGGTTTATGATTTGCTGTATTGTTTTTCAGCACTTCTACTTCAAAACAATGGGCAATAGTGTCACCTATTTCTGGCAACTATAGGCAGCAAGAATGTGTGTAAGGGCAGAGGGTCCTGAGCCTTCAGGTTCCCTTTCCCGATACCCATGTTTAGAATCAAGATCTTAAATTGAACTCAGGAGATATGTGTTGGGCTGACAACTTTATGCGAATTCAGGCCCAATTCCATGAGGAAAGCATGAGTTGCTCCATTCTACATATCCCTCTACATATGCCTTCAGGAGAGAATATGTAGAATGCTCATTTGACAAAGTAAAATAATTCACAAACACATCAAAACCATTATTATCCAAAGATCTGAACTCTGAAATAATCTGATAATAGTACATATAAGAAACCCAAAGTCTCATTATCATTACATTAGGAGCTGCAATGAGTTGTGTATAATTAAGGGATATTCATAAAATTGCACTGAAAATAACACATTTTAAAGATAAGTGCTATGAATTCATTTATTCAATTGAATTTCTTTATAGATTAAAAAAAAGGAAAATAAGTAAAAAGTTAAATGGAGAAGAACAAATTTGCAGGAATTAAGAAACAAATTACATCCAAATTCTGAAGCAAAGACATGTTGTATGACAATAGTAATAGGCTGTCATGGTAAGTTAAAGGATATGGCAAATAAGTATATTCCCAGTAAGTATGCTTTGCAAAGATATTTATATATCTTTAATCAGATGCAGCTTTCCTTGAGACAGATGGACTAAGAAAAGGTCCTTGAGAAAAGATGGGCCATTACTGAAGTGGTTATGAGAAAAACCTGCTTCAGTATAGCAAACACCACAGACATTGGGGACTGCATTGTCTTTTTGTGTTTGACTGTACAGCAAACAGAGACAGGAATCAGGGAAGCCCCAGGAGAGCTAGATGCCTTCTAACATTGACAAGCTATAACCACATGGGACAACTTTATAGAAACCTAAGTTCTACTCCTGCCACAGTAGGGGTGGGGGGAATATTGCATGGACTTAAAGGAGAAGGCAAAAGGGACTGCATAATGCAATGAATGCCCATGACATTACACTGCTGTCAAAAATGGTAGCCTTTTTGACCTGATGAGATAGCCTAAAATGAAATTAGATTGTTCACAAATAAAATAATTTCAGAACATGGAATGTTGTTTTTTTCTAGAGGCATTGCTACAGGATCAACATTCATTAAATAAGAGTCCTTCTGGAATCTTGAAGGAAATGGCAATCTGTTTAAACATATTACCTGCTGATCTACAAGTAACAGAAGCTAGCAGTGTGTGGATATGTGAACATGCTTTATAGCTCTTGGGTAATGTTACTTGTATTTTTTTTTCCTTTACAGAGAATCACATTTCCCTGTGCATTCAACAACCAACATGAAACCACCTAATTATATTTTCATAATCATGATTAAAAACCATCTAAATTATCCTGCTTGATGTATTCAAAGAGTACATTGATTGCTTTTTCAGGGTGTACTATGGCTTTTTGTTCAGCCACATCAAATGCTCTGCACTAAATTTTAAAAAGCAACCGTGTTACACATATATTGGAATTTAAAAAAAATACATATATATAATTTATAAGCTGCTAATTAGACATCACAACCAGCTCTATTCAATAGCCATTCATAATAACCATTCAATAGCCAGGGAAGGCTACTTACCTATTAAAGTACATTAATTTCCACTTTATGGTTTTCTTTTGTCAATTATCAATTCAGCTTATTCTGATTCTGATACAGTTCTGATGTCTGGAACCTTGGAGTCTCGAAAATTGTTTTTTACCCTCACATCCAGGGACAGTCTATGTTTTAAATGATAAAAGACTTTTTAAAAATATGGAAAGAATAAGTACTATAATGGGTAGTTTTAAAATAAAGAATTCTATTCTATAATAAATTACAAAAATTTTCATTTTACATTTTTAATAAAAATTATTAAATATTACAATTAAAGGGATAAAATTAATACAAACTAAGAAAAGGAAAGAAAAAATAGAAAGTACAGAAAAATAGACAAAGATGAAAAAAGAATATACCAAAGAAAAAGAAAAAATATTAAAAATAACTTCTCACTTCATCACAGGTATGACCTATTTCAGTAACTCATCACCTTCTTTTAAATCATCTTCTCCTTCTCCTTCTCCTTCTCCTTCTCCTTCTTCTTCCTCCTCCTCCTCCTCCTCCTCCTCCTCCTCCTCCTCCTTCTTCCTCCCCCTTCTTCCTTCTCCCTCCTCCCTCCTTCCTCCTCCTTCCTTCCTCCTC
>JANHGC010004859.1:45104-55249 GCA_027560395.1 Boaedon fuliginosus | reverse complement strand
TACAATAAAAATTCAAAAAACCAATCACTCACACACTCATACACAGGGCAGGGGGACAGATGGTCAAGTCCACGCTTACTGTAAGTCAAATAAGCTAGTATACCATAAAGACAATATTTTTATTTTGGATCTAATTTTATGAAGGTCATTCATATTTTTTATCAGTAGCAAATACCTTCTCACACTTGGAATTTGGCTGTTATCTCCCTTGCAATTTTGACATGTTAAATTCTGGCTAAAACAATTATTGTGGAGTAAATCCTTGTCCCAGATTACTCTCTTGGATAATTCTATTTCACTCTTGAAAGTGTACTATGATTGATAATAGAAATCATGTGAAGACTTGTGCTTTTCACATATTTATTCCTAATTTTATTTTGTGAAATTTGCATAAAGTAATGATTAGTTGCAATTAGCTTTTGATTGTTCTGGGAATATATTAGATTTTTATGATACTAGTTTATCTGATGTCATAAGACACTTTAGAAATTAATAATAGTTAAAACTTTTTAAACTTTCATTATCTTTTTTAACAGTGGAACTAATGGTTTCACTGAATTTAGGAATGGCCTCCGCCATTATAGAACGTGAGAAAAATTAAATGAGTTGCATTGCTTAGATAGAATAATAATACCAAATCAATCTCCACGTTAATGTTTTGATTATAGTGTACTTGCATACAACTTAAATTTAAAACAGAAACAACCATACTCTCAAAAAACAACCTACAGAAATAAATTTAAGTTTACGTGTACTAAACAATATTTTTCATCCGTCTTTATACAGCAAAGACTTTAACTACGCCAATATTCCCTAACTACTCTGACATTATCCAAACTGCCTTCTCTGCAGTTCGTCACCCGGGTCACAATTTTCAAAACATTAAGAACGCCAAATGCCCTTTCGTGGGCGGCAGCAGCTTCAAACCCCCGACTGCGTTTGCGCGCTTCCTAAGTAAACTACACACTACACATCCCGACCGGTAACTCAGAACGCTTTCTTTTAAAGTAATCCTCCCGCAATACTTCCGCGTTCCGGGATCTCGACACACGTGACTGGTAGAGATCCTTCCCCCCCCCCCCCCATACAATGTTGCTTCGGTGACGCGCCTGCGTTGTTGGACATTTGACTCGTTAAGCGTCAAAAGGCTGGAAGAGCGGAGCTCCGTTAGTTTCCGACGAGCCGACTCTTGGCGCGGCGAGAAGTCAGCGTGAGTCATACGTGGGGACGAGGCTTCAGATTTCCACGTGCCAATTGCCGCATCATCCCAGCGACGTCGCAGGGGGCGGGCGATTACCCGGAACGGCCCTGTCCTGCCTTTCCTTTCTTAGCGAATGACTGAATGGAGAGCATCTGTTTAGCTCCACTAGGAAAGGGAGGAGTGGAGCTCTGCCAGCCCACTTCTTTGGCTTAGCCTATCTTAGTCTTGGTCCGAAGTGGGGGGGGGGGGGAGAGACGGGTCGTTCCAGATGACCTCTTTTAATCAAGTGCCACTACAGTTGCAAAGATGGCTGTGCTAAGTTCGTTTCCGACTGAATTGGAGCGACTGCTGGAGAAGGATCCCTACTTGACTCCTTTTGAGCAAGACTTCCAGCGCAGGTAACTTAACCACCTGGGTCCCTCGGTGGTTCTGCTGGAGTTCTGCTCTCCATTCCCCACGACCCTTTGTAACACCGCCACCCCCTTTCACATTGTGAAACTTTCACCTTCTCTATCTATTGGTAGAGACAAAAGAGTAACAAACAATTAGATTACCATACTCTGAAAGTTACATAGTTGTTACATCTCTGTGGTTACATAGTAAATTCTAGCTCTTGTTTTATAAATTAGGGGACCGCTTATTTGCAACCTAATTGTGTGCATGCTACCATAATTGATAACTTTTTACCTATCCTTAATAATAGGTGGTTGTTCTATCTGCATAATGTATGTAACCTATTGCAGCTAGCTAAATAAATGTATTTCCTTAATAGAGGGTGGACAGTTGCACATGTGCTGAAAATAGGTTGTGTTAGTCACTTGTGGAATAATGTGTTTTGACTCATGGCTCCCTGGAAATTTTAGAAGAAAACAGCACAAAACAAAACTAGTTGTATTACAGTGTACAGTTCAGTGACCAACATGGATATTTAATTTTTGGGGTGAGAGCAAGATAAGACCAAAGACATATTATCAAGGGGCATATTGAGGTACTCTGTGCCCTGTACATACTTGTCCATTATTTACCCACATACTTGTCCGTTATTTAACCTTGCTTTGAGGGTAAGTAATAGTATATAAAAACAAGAAAAGGAATAACCAAACATAAACCAACAAAATTAAAGATGTGATAGATGAAAAAATGTTAACAGCTTAAACTGCCTTACAAGTGCTGTTCAATATCCTTCCTATAATTTTCTGCCCTTACAAATCATTGTTATTAAGATATACATTCACTGCTTCACAGCTTACCTTTTCTTGAAATTTCTCATTTCAGGATTTCGCCAACACTACTCCAAATAGTTTTATTCAAAATTCAAATTTGTTTTTCATATATTTTGCAATTTAGTTCTTATATGACCAAACCACTTAGCATATTTTCATGTAATGAAATTGGCCAGGCCCATCCTAATTTCCACTTCTTTCAACAAACATCCTAACAGATCATGTGTATCTTACCACAGTATTAGACCTTGTGAGAATAATTTTTTATTTCAAATCACAATCTTCCAAATGCCACAGAAGAATCATTAGGTACTGATTTCTATTGTCCATTGTGACTTTGGTTATTCAGGCCTTGCACAATAAAATTTTTAATAAGATAAAAGTATAGATTATTGTACTTAGCTGTACCTATACCACATGGAGCACACTGTCATTAAAGACTGATGGGTTTTGGCCCCTTTTGGCTAGTATACTATAAGCATATCCGTAATATAGTTTCATATCAAATATGCTGACAGTATTATGTACATTGTAGGTTGGCTAGTCTAGAGATTACTTTTCAAACCAACAATTGTTAGTATTCCACTAACTGTTAGGAATGTATAGTTTGATGAAAGACTCAGAGTATTGTTTTTGTATCATTTAACAAATGGTTTTAAGAACTCAGCTGTATCAATTCAATTGGCCTAAGATCTAGTGCTTCTGGTTCAGAAACTCAAGATCCTATTAATAAACGTGAGTCTTCGAGAGTTTGCTGAGTTACAACTTAAAATAGCCAAATACATTGTGGTCATTTATTAGATATGCTAGAAATTATAGCTAACCTTTATCTGGAGTACAGTTCCTGAATTAAACTTCAGATACATAGCTAAAAATTTAGAAGATGAAGAAAGCTGCTATTTTGATAAACATGTTACACATACAGTACCCTGTTGAATGAATCATGGATATTTCAAGTAACCCAATTTTCTGCAATTAAATCACAAGTATGTTGCTTAGATTGGGTTTGATTAATATAATTATGGCTAGCTAATTTGTAAATTGATGTAGGACACGTGTGTCAAACACCACAGCATCTTGTTGCCGTCATGTGATATTTTTCCCTTTGTGGAGCTGGGGTGAGCATGATGCATTCGATCTGCAGGCCGCCAGTTTGACACCCCTGATAGAGAAGGAGGAGTGGCAAACCTGTGGGCAGAGTTCAATGAGGGATCAATCTAGAATCCCTATCCTTTGAATTTTGTGGTTCCTTACCTTGCTTTAAGCAGGTGCTAATTGTTAATTGAGGAGATTCCTGTGCATAGGCTTATTTAGCAATAAATCAGTTTAATTGGACCTTCAGGCTGCTTAGCAATATATCAACTTAATTGGACTTTGTGTGTGGACCTGCTCTTTTGCACCTGACACTTGATGTTTTTACTAACATAGTCATGGGGTTTTCTGTCTCTTAATTTCATCACCCAAAAGATGATTATTACAGATTTCCCCAGAAATCTGAAGGTAGTGCAAGGAATGAATCTTCTTAAAAAATCAAGAATGGAAGGCTGCTTATCAGACAAGGGATAAGAAATATTAAATTCTTGTTTAATGTGCTTCTTTAAAACAAATTGTACCCAAGTTTATATTCTTTTGGAAATTTCTTTAAACTAATATTTTCTAGAATATGATCTCTGGCTATTTGTAAAAGATTATAGTATGGACTTTTGCCAGAGAATAAGATGATAAAAAATGGATAAATATTGATAATATAATATAGATCAGGGGTGTCAAACTCACGTCGTCCCAGTATCACATGACATATTGGGACTTTTTTCCCTTTTGCTAAACTGGGCAGGGGCAGCACCTGACACATCCAGCCCACTGACTGCGAGTTTAACACCCCTGATATAGATTGACTTGGAAGTCTTCATACAAGACATCATTCTATCTGAAAATGTGCTTAGTTTCATCTTATAAATACAGCTTTTCTATAGTATATGTGGTCATTATTTCTTTAAACAAATGATGTTTGAACAAATGATGGATAAATCTATATGTAAAAATCAAGCACTTTTTTGGTTATGTAGTTGGGATCAAGTAAAGGAATGCAATTGAGGCAGCTTTCTCTAATTTGGCATCCAGATGGATTGGAATTTTGCATCTTTTAATGTTTATAGCCAGTATGTAAATGTAAATAAAATAACATTACAAAATATTCCAATTACTAGATTATTGACAGTGACAGATGAGCAAGCAGTTGGGTTGATTTTCAGATTTAAACTTGATTCCCATTAGTATCTTTAAGTAATTCTCTTTATTTTTTTAAATCAAATATTAGAAGGGATGTATTTTAGAGTAGTGGAGTAATAAAAATAGTCTCTTTGAGGAAAGTAGTATTGTAGGGGAGTTAAGATAAAAAAGGGCCATATACTTCAAAGCAGGACATTTTTCAGAGAAGATTATGTGCTAATCTTTTAGCAAAAAGATAAAAATCTTGTAGCATCTCAGAAACAAGATGTGTATTTTAAACAGTTGTCTTAAATGAGAATAACTCTGAGAATATGCTTTTTCCTTCCCTAGTATGATCTTTTCAGACACAATTCGTTACAATTTCCCATTGTTAATATCAAAGATATTTTAATAGTACATTTGGATGCTATATTTTACAAAAGTAGGTGGCACCATGTTTAAATCCAGTTTTGAAAGAACTTGTATTAATTTCTGTCAGTGCTAGACTAAGCGAGATTCATTTATTTAGAAAGTATATTTGTAGCTTCTTCCTTTTATAACTTTGGGTAGCTGAAGTTAGCAGAGAATTAAAATGGTATTTCCCAGTTATTTGTCTATGGATATCACAGAAAGAAGGAGCTGTAGGAAGAAATGATCAAGGAGGAGATGAGAGAAATTTATCTGCAACTTTATATCTGTTCCCCATTCCTCTGCTACTTAGGCGGCAGCTTGTGTGGCCTTCAAGTGAACATCTCATTTGTCAACTCTGAATCAGCTGAAGGACTTCTGTCCTTGGAGGGATTCTATTGGTGGTTCTTGATCTCTCAGAACAGTGGGCAATGGTTAGTTCTAAATTGGTAGAGGTATATGAGAACAGAAGACACAGCCGCCTCGAGTTCCCCTTGACTGGAGAAGAGAGATGGGGTATCAATCAATCAATCAATCAATCAATCAATCAATCAATCAATCAAACAAATAAATTCATACTCTAAAGTAGATTTCATATAGCCAACTCCTAGTCTGTGGTCTAGCACCAGTCCATGGCATGCCAGAAATCTATCCACACCAACAAGTGAAGCCCCACCTGTGAGATGCAGCCATTACGCGAAATCACATCCCCTCTGGTCTGTGGAAAAAGCCTTTCTCCATGGAACCAGTGCTTGGTGCCAAAAAGGTTGAGGCTGCTGTCATATGGTGTCTCTGGAGATAGGTACTCCTTGAAACAGGTCAATTCAATGGTGTATATATATATATTGTTTTCCAGTCCTTTTTAATAACTACATAAAACTGATAGAGATTATCAGAAGATTTGTACCTGCATGCTATCAGTATACTAAAGTCACCAAATTCTATTTTCCTATTACATTTTCAGGAAATGAATGAATATAAGACTGTGTCAGTAATGGATAAGATGAGGAATAGTAAATTGAACTGAATCGAGTTATATGGCTTTTTTAAATTGTGAAAGGAACGCACCAAATGATCTCCACGAGGATTGTTTATAATTTACATTTCTAAGGCCTCCCAATTCTTTCGTGATGAGGAAACAAATCCCATTAACAGAACATCCCTTTTCAGAATTGTGGGGTGGGTTGGGAGAATCCAATGATGTACACCATCACCAAGGGCCTGAGCAAGCTAGCCATGCAGAGGAGGACAGGTAAAGCGGAGGGCAGGTGCGTGGACTTCATCCGTCCACCTTCTACCTCTGAGCTGAGCTGCAATGGATGACAATGCCCATCTTCGCGATCTTCCCCTGGAAAAACCTCCAAACTCTTTGCTCTTTCTGCAAAAGGCACCTCCCCCACCTTAACAACAACCCTCCACCCTGGACAAGCAAGAGTCTCTCTGTGGGTTTAATATACAACTGACTTCCTGAAGATAATCTTAAAATATTAATGGATATGATAACCTTCAGACTCAATTATATTAATGGGCTGTACATGGGGAAGTTTCTTTGTTTCTAGTGTAAAATCTTTGGACTGATACCCAGCTAAGATGGTAATAGAAAAACAATAAGAATAAGAAGACCAGACAGTCCATTTCAGATTATTGGGCATTATTCTTAAAACTCTGCATAGCTTAGGTTCAAATTGTTTGAGATAACTCTGACCTCAGTATGACCCTTCATGCTTTTTGAGAACATTTGAGAATGTTCACATATAGTTTCTGAGAGGTTATCTGGTAGCAATGCAGCTTTCCATGTTATAATCTCAGCTTTTTGAATATACACCCTGCAGAATTAAGGAGCCTAACATTTTTATTAATGTTTAAAAAGACTATTAAATATTTTTGAATAGGATTTTAAGGTTAACTATTTCAGCTATTGATTTTAAAATGTACTCATTAGTTTTAATTTTGTTTTTTGGCTTGTTTTTGTAGGAAAGTTTACTGGGCAGCAATGTTTGTTCAATAAATAAATATAACATTTTAAAATGCAAACTAATGTAGGATTTTTATGAAATTCATTATTCAGTAATTTTATATTACTGTTTTCAGTAAAACATGTCTAGCTCAAACTCCTTTTATATAGCAATTAGTAATTAAGCAGATTGGATTTCATTTAAATGACTGTAGATATAAAATTTATTGTAAAATAAGACATGTCATTTAAAATATATATTAATATAGAAACCTGTTCAGGCAGATAGATATTACTAGGTAAAATCCTGTAATTAAAAACTCAAAACATAAGGCGTATCATTTTTGACATATTTATTTTTATTATATATGGTACTGGTGGTTACTATAAAATGTTTAGAACAACTTTCTTAAAAACTCTACCATTAGATTATAAAATTGAATTCTCATTTAACTTTAGAAAAAACGGATTTTCAAGTTTGCATCTCAAACTTGAAATCGGAAAACCAGTGGGGGGGAAAAGTTGAAAGTAAACCAAACTCCTACTTCCTATTGGAATAATAGGAATGAAATAAAGAAGCAATCATCAGTAGATATGGTGTGATTGTGTAATGAAGTGAGCAAAATGAGGCATGTTTTCAACTACCATAGCAAAAGGAAAAAAGTATAGCATGTTTTTACTGTAAGTTATTGTTAGAGTTATTATAAAACTGCAGTCCCCAGCCTTTCTGGCTCCATGGACCGACAGCAGTAGCGACTGTGGTGGGATGGAATAGTTTCACGCACACAGCCTAGATCCCACACATGTACAAATGAAGCTTTGTATGCTTGCAGACCCCTTGCGTGGCTTGGTTCCCAACAGGCCATGGCCCAGTCCATGGACAGGAGGTTGGGGACCCCTGTTATAAAGATAAAAGGGTACATTATGGTCCCAAAGTCATGAAATTAATTTTTACATTTTAAAAAATCTGTTTCTGTTCCAGAAGCTTTCTTCATTATGAGTTGATTTTTTTTTGGTACAGTTGTGGAAAATAGGAATGCGATCTGTCATGTTATAAGACCAAAAATACATGAGGTTTTTTATATAGTTCCATAAATAAACTTAGTATAAAATTTGCAAAACTTATTTGTGTATATTAATACTTCCTTCTGATTTCTTTCATTCTGCATCTCTTATTTAACATTTGTTAGTTTGTAATAGCATATCATTCTCTGGTTTTATTATATTGTGAATTATTTGTCTCATTACAAATATCTTCCTGCCTTAGAGAAAGTGATTAATCTATTTTCCCCAAGAAAATATTTCTGGCATGAGAGAGAAGGATGGTCAAATAGCCTTATGTGTGAATGACATGAATAATTTGAATCCATTGTAATCAAGTTTCAGTGCTGAGAAATTAATTGCACCGTTTTTTTTAAAGAGGTTCATTGTCTTAGATCTTACAACAGTTTTTGAAAACATTGATCATGCTTCCTGTTGAGTTGACTAGAATAGAATAGCCAGTACTGTTCTTTAGTGTTTCAGTTCCTAATTTTAGGGCTGCCTATGAAATTGGCTGTGCCTATTCAGGCTTGCTAGATTTGGGAATATACAATATGTATAAATGTAAAACCAGTGTAACTTGCAATTTGCACAAATAACCACATGCTTGAATGAGTCATCACTTTCTATTTCCTCTAGATGTTATTTAACAGTGCTTTAGTATTGTAGAGAAATATAGATTACTATATTTGATTTATTGGATATAGCAATTATTTGTCTGTGTAGTCACCGTTAATTGTGCGTAACTTGATCCCCTTAAAATGGAAATGCTCTTTAAAATACATTTGTTTCATTTTAAATTTACAGTATATAGTTGAGATGAGAAGTATTTATGTCTATGTCACAAATTATAACCAAGACAACTGGTTCAAAAGCAAAATGAAAAATTTCAAGCTTGTTATTTTATTATTGTTGTAATAGAGAAAAATATCCTTGCAAAATGACTTATTACTGTAAGTTTGCTTTCTTATTAATATAAAACCTAGTGTTTTCTGTGACTGGTTACATTACAGTAATTTACCAAAAATATGCTTGCTTCCTGATTTTTCTGTAGGACAGATTTCATGAGACCGATTCTCCTTTTTGTATTTCATACTAGGGTCATTGTTAGGTAATCTGTGATATTTGCAGTTTTGTGAAATTTGCTCTGTGCTGTTTTTCCGTTCTCTCCTTGGTTAGTATAGCTGTCTAAAATCTCTGTACCTCAATTCAATTCATTTAATCAATACTTATAAAAAGAGACACCGCTGAATAGAAGAATAAACAACCATTCTTAAAGCTGAAGGGAAAGAGAAGCTGCACAAATTACCTTATCCCAAGACCTGGAAGAACAACCATGTTTTAAGTAGCTTTTGAAGTGCCGTCATGGTGGGAACAAATCTTTATGGATATATCATTCCAGGTGACAGATATTGCAAAAGAATAGACCTGGCTCCTGTAAGATTATTCTTATGGTGGAGGAACTGGAATAAATAATCTTGCTTGATGGGCAGAAACATTTGGAGGTAACTGATTCCTCAGATAGCCACAGATTATGCTGTCAAGATCTTTAAAGGTGACAACTGGTACCTTGAATTATACCCGGAAGCCAGCTGGCAACCAGTGCAATATATGAAGAAGTGGGATCACGTTAGCATAAAGTACCATTCTCATCACTACATTTGGGATCAGCTGTATGTTCTGAATAGGCTTCAAAGGCAGATCCATGTGGAGCACATTACAGTAATCAATTGTGAGGAGACCAGGGCATGAGTGGTTTAATAGTCTTCCAGTACAGAAAAAGGTGCAATTGGAATACCATATGTTCTTAAAAGAAGCTTGGATCAAAGCATTCAGGTTTATTTGTTTCCTAGACTTGATTCTTCCTCTCTGAATATTTTTAATTGCTTTGTTTTGTTGCTACATAGTCTGAGTTTAGATTAATTAATTCCATTTTTATGCTAGCCATCTCTCCTATAAGGTGACTCTGGGCATCAGATTTGCTTTATTTGTGCCATTTACTGTGTTATCACCTTAATTCTCACAACTTATTTATAAATACTAAATAGCAGTAAAATAAATTTGTATTTCAAAATATATTACCGTATAAACTCGAGTATAAGCCGATCCG
>JANHGC010004858.1:11914-22187 GCA_027560395.1 Boaedon fuliginosus | reverse complement strand
GCACAGCTGCCTCAAAGGGCCTACTTCTTCCTGGCGGCAACGCCGCACCCACCCGTCCCACAGCTGTTTGCTGTTCGACAGATCACAGTCCCACCAGCCTCTGCCAGGTGGCCAGGGATGATGGGACCTGCGATTGGGTGCCTGACCTTGCAATGTCTGGTGTGGGAGGGGTGATCTCCACACGCCACTCCCATCCTGACCCACCGTCTTCCCACGTTGGCTTTGTTCCTTCCCAGGGATAGTAAGGGGGCGTTTGGAGTGCTGAGTCCACTTGGGGCTCTTGCCAGCTCACCCGCTCTTCTCCCTCCCGCAGGCAACCACCCCGCCCCCTCCCTCTGCTGCACTCCTCCGGGCTCAAGAAATGAGAGAGAGAGACACAGAAAGAGAGAAAGAGCGAGAGAGATGAGACAGACGGAGAGGGGGAGAGAGATGACATAGATACAGAGAGAGGTATGAAATAGAGAGCTACAGAGAGAGATGAGAGAGAGCAAGAAAGAGAAATACAGAGAGAAAGAGATGGAGAACAAGGAGAGAAGAAGAGGGAGAAGAAGAGGGGGAATCAGCAAGAAGACGAGGAGGAGGCGGGAAGTGGAGGAAGAACAGCAACAGGGGAGGAGGGAAAACACGATTAATGGGGGTACAGAGGCAAGGAGAAGGAGGGGAAATAACGTTATGAAGAGGAGGGGGATAAAGAAGAGGAGGGGGATGGACACAGAGAGGAAGAGGGGGAAACCACCTGGGGTTAGGGTTAGGGTTAGGGTTAGGGTTATCACATTTTCAAGCCACTTTCAACTCAAACCCACCCATCACAATTATATTTCTTTTAAAAAAAATATCCAAGCAAGGCCAGGTCATCAGCTAGTAAAATAATAAAGTCCAAAATTACCAAGAGATGAGCCAGGTAAACTTAAAGGCCATATTGGTGACATTAGTGGCTATAAGCACAATGGAATCACACCACTCTCAACCAATTGTAAGGTGGAAGCAAAAACACATTCAAAAAGCAGCAGTTCGGAGCATATGTGGGTAATCCGATCATGTCTCTTTAACTCCAGAGAGTTTTCCACAACCTGATTCATGCAATCAGATATTTTTTTCAGTCACAATGTGTTTCTCTCTTTTAAAGGAAAGTTATCCTCTAAACTGCCATTAGGCTCACCTGAAGTCTGATATACAAGGACCATTCAAAGCAACCTTCTTCAATCTGATGTTCTCAAGATGTTTTGGGACTATAATTTCAAGAATTCCCACACCGAAGTCATTATCACAGTGTGGATTTTGATCTTTTGAATAGCCTCATCTATTCAAAACTAAGAAATCTCTTCAGGAGTTCATTTTATTTCATTCCCACTTCATGTACTTGTAATGGGATTATTTCACAAGCTTGTTTTCATCAGTTTCATCAGTTTCACCAAATGAATTTGGTTCTCAATTATGATTTGAGTCAAATTAATTAAATTTCTTCCTCTCCTTCGTTTACTCTTTTCTTTACCCAATGCCTCTTTCTACAGCGGTAAGAATTTGAAAAGGCTGTAGCAAAAATACAAGTTCCCGAATGGTTATTTAAATAGTTTTTTCCCTCCTTGTGTTTTATCAGAGCAGTGGGTGAGTGTTATATCTATTTGTTTAAAGAGTCTTAAGATAGCTTACACAAGATGTTTCTAGAATAGAGATAACTGTGGCCAGACTGACTTTTATCTTTGTGGTTCTTTTACAAAATATTTTTTTTCCTGCTTTGTAGGAATAGCTACTATCCTTCATTGTGCAGAGAGAAGCTTGACAACTGCTTACATGGTGCATTTTGGAATTATTGTGCATCTTTATTTTATTGTATTACTAGCTGATTATCTGGCCTTGCTCGGGGTTGTTGTTTTTTTAAAGAAGTATATTTGTGCCACAGCGGGCCGGCTCTGAGGAAAGGCAGCCAGGGTTTGATAGGGGCACTGGGCCACAGCTGTTTGCGAGCCTTCTGAAGACCCCGGCACCCCCTCCAACATCATTTGTGGGCCTTCTTAAGCCCCTGGGGCCCCCTCCCACATCTCTGCTCCGGCAAGGCCATCTCTGGGGCAAGGCCAGGCCGTCTCTGAGGAAAGGCAGCCCGGGCTTGACAGAGGCAGTGGGCTGCAGCCATTTGCAGCCCTTCTTAAGCCCCCACGCTCCCTCCAACATCGTAGGTGACCTCACATGGTTGGGCTACTTCATGTGTCTTGGGCTTGTCACCGCTGGGGAAAATCTGGAATTTATATGTATAAAACAGTGCTGATCTTACTACGCTTAGCTATCTACCTGCCAACTTTGAGCTAGATTGGTGCAGGACTAAAAGTTTGTATAGAGCACATACAAACAAACACTTCTGTTTTATAGATATAGATTATATTTAATTTTAATGTATTATGGCCACTCACTTTGACTCCAGAAGATTCCAAGCAAGTTAAATATAAAATTTGTTCAAAACATAAAACTAGGTGAGACAGTGTGGACAAAAACAGCCAAACCCATAAAAAGACAAAAATATGATAGACTGCTGCAGCGACACTATTCCCATGTCTGAGAAATCAATATCCTTTGGGGGAAAATGATCTGAAAGCCACATGGGTATCTGTTTGTGTACTGTATGTGTATGTATATGCACTTCCAACTTATGGTAATACTAACTCTAGCTTTACAATGCGCTCTCCTTTCCAACATACAAAACACTTAAGATGCCCAAGGGAGCATTTAATTATCACAAGCGGGAAATGAACTGCTTAGTTCATCGTCAGGGTATAATGTGTCTCTCCTTAAAACCAGAGAAGATAAGAGACAAACATAAAACAACAGGCATTTCCTGATTATCTGAGGTGATAAAGTTCAAGCAACAAATTCATTATACTAAGTGATTATTTTAATATATATATATATATTAAAACTCACTCTCTTTCTAAATAACTAGTCAGAGCCTGTCAGATGGTGAGATACAGACCCGAGACAGATTTGTAGGGATCGGTTTCTTATAGGATAGGATTCCCCAATTCCCGGGCCTTGGCTCAATACTAGGCTGTGACCCATTCGGAACTGAGCCCAGGAAGCAACACGGGTACATGGAAGTGCAACTCCGCATGTACAAGCTTGTGCAAATAGATCTGTGTGTGTATGCATTTGCCCACTGGTCCCATGGAACCATTCCCTTTTCCTCACTGGTCTACAAAGCCGGAAAGGGTGGGTACCACTGTTGTTGGCAAACCAAACCCTTAGTTGTTAACTCTCCCTTTTCTACACTTCCATGGAAACTATTCATTCTCTAGCAAGCTGATTTTTTTTTTAAAAAAACAACAACAACCTGATTTTAAATAATCTGGGAATTCAATTAAATGTGTTTAATAATTCTTCCACCTGCTCATCAAAAGTATCTTTTTTGTTTTCCATAACTAAACCCTGATGAAACTACGACGTTACTAAGCAAATATCTTTTGTGAGATGTCAACCTCCAGCTGTTAGAGATGTTAAACTCTATTCATGTAGCTTTACTGAGTTAAAAGTACAGATTTCATGGCCTGCTTATATTAGCAAAAGAAAAAAGAAAGAAGAACTACACATAAGATCAAAGAATTACAAATAAGATCAAGGTCAATGGTAATATTATTGTAGGGAATATATTGGTATGGTATATTATTAATGTTATTTTGTGTGGTTATTGTACTGTATTCAGTGTAGCTCACTCCCACTCCCTCCCTCTATCCAGATCACAGCAATTGTGTCCAGTACTCAGCTCAGCTAGCAAAAATATGGCTTGATATCATTTAGTTAAATATCAAGAAACCAAAATGATTAATTGTCAAAAATAGGACAAAGGCAGAGAAGAAAGAGAGACATAAATGAACAATAGACAAGAGCTAAAAGAACTGTTCATTTAATACTAATAATCTACATTTCTAATATTTATATATCAAGAAGCACAGAACTTTCCAGGCACATTGGAAACAATGCTGTGGGTAATCAGCATAGTTAATTACTTATCTCTTCTTTAATTTTTTTACATCACATCACAAATATAGAAAGTAGGATACCAGGTCATCCCTCCTCTGTTTGTAGAAATAAGAAGGTGAATAGGGATGATGTCAACATAATTAAGATACCATATTGCATCTTACTTTCATATTGCCTAGAAGCTCTTGAATACAACAACTTATACATCTATAAAAATAAAAACATATTCCATTTTTAAGCATACCATATTTCCATCATCTAGTACTTAAACTAAGCAACAAATAAGAAACATTACTAAACTAGTTACCTGAAAAATGTGCTGAACATACCTGATGAAGAGTAAATTGAAGTTGCTGTGTTTGCATCTACTTCAACCAATGACCTGCAGTTTGATTCAGACAACGAACCCAGGACTGTCACTGGAGCTAGGTTGGGGTGCCTTAAGGCAGCTTTCAATGGAGCAATGTGGTTATACTGCACAGATGACATGCACCCAATGAATCCATAGGAATTTGCCTTGGAGATTTCCAGATCCAGGCCCTGACTATCTGTAAAACACAGCAAATAGGAGCTTCTTTATTTATACTGCAATTCCATATGGACATTAAAGGACCGCTGACATTAATTCCCACCTATTTAACTACAGTATCCATTTAATTATTTCTGACCAATTCATGTAATGCAATCTTCAATCAATGATTGGAAACTTGCTATATTATTATTTGCTTATTTTTCCAAGAGCAATTTTTAATGAATTCCAACAAAAAGAAATCTAGATTTAGGTCTAAGTTTTAGGGAACATGCTTACTCCATGTGTGTGAAATGATTTGCTTAATAGGTTTGAGGTGTGCAAACATAACAGAGATAAACTGCATATAATACAAGTAATATATTTAAAAATACTGATTTTGGGGCATATGTGATGGAATGTGTTGGGGGGAACACTTAGAAGAGGATTATTAAGTATCATGAATTCTAGATATTATGTTTTCCTTGGTGTTTCTTGACTTTGAACTAAAGACAGTATGGTTATGATAATTTTGGCATTTGCGAAATTTATTTATAACTTCAACATCACATGGTGGTGCAGTGGCTAGAATGCAGTATTTTAGGCTAATTCTACCAACTGCCAGGAGTTCAATTCTGAATGGCTCAAGGTAGACTCAGCCTTCCATCCTTCCGGGGTTGGTAAAGTGAGGACACAGATTGTTGGGGGCAATAGGCTGACTCTGTAAACCACTTAGAGAGGGCTGTGAAGCAGTGTATAAGTCTAAGTGCTATTGCCATCTGGGTCATTCATGGCTATGCTCCTGGTCCAGCAATTATGCCTGTCTGAGCAGTTTGAGACATAAAGAAAGGAGGAAGGAAAGCCACATTTTTATAAAAATCATTGAAAAAGACAATATGGTTTATAAACCATGCAGCAAAGCTCAAAACACACTGCACAATTTTCAAAATAAATCTGCTGTTCCGCAGTTATATAAAGCCTTGGCAGGACAAAACAATTATCACCCTAAAGCTACCGATCATTTATTTCACAATTTGGGTTTTTAATAATAAGTTTCCCGTGGGTCATATCCTGTGGGTTTATATAATTCAAGTTCAGCAGGTCTAGAATCATGGTGCTACAAAATAATATACTAACAAAGTGGGTAAAGTCTCACCTCCTAGATGTCAAGTTTATTTTTTATTATACCCAGGTGTAGGTATAATAACATTGGTGGTTTTTTTTTATTATACCTAGTTGTAGGAGTGAGCATCATGATTTAGAGAAGTATTCAATATTTGTATCCAGTTCTTATAAACTTGCTGTCTTCGTTGTGCTTTGGAAATCAAGCTACATCACTGTTAGGGACTGAAATCCTGGAAGACCACAAAGAATCCACTGTCTGGGATATAGACAAAAACGATATGGCACTTTCAAGTGCCTATGTATCAACTTTCTATTGTGCTGCTTATTAAGCTAATACGTCACAATGTGTAATTCTCTCTCCCTCCTGACCTCCTGCATTGTAGTGTAGGATTTCTTTAAAATGCGGTAAAAACAACCAGAGAGAACTGTCCTATGGTCTTGTGTTTCCTTAGCCCAAAGGTCAAAACTCCCTCCTACATCAGATGGAGTGTTAAGAACATGGAAAATGACTTTTCCATTTATAACCTATGGACTCTCTTTCCTTCTTGCTTGCATCATTAGTCATGGCCAGGGTTATGGTACTACGCAGATAATTAATCACATGTTCGGATTGCCAGTGTGTTCAGTGGTGTTTCTAAGTCAACATTATCACATATGTGAAGTTCACTCAAGGACAATTTTATCAGATATCCTTTTATGTCTTGCTAGTGACCTTAACAAGATCTATGTAACTTTACCTGAAACAAACATGCTATCTCCCATAGCCTTTATATTCCTGTCTAGAAATGAACCACAAAGCTAGTTTGCTTACTTTTCAGGCCATGTTTTTGTTTTTCAGAAAAAAGAATTGACCCCCTCTCTATGAGCACAGATGATTTTGCATAATAAAGGCAGCTGGCTAAGATGACTCTTTTACAGAAGGAATATTATAAAGGTTATATAAAATAATTTATGAGAAAAATATATATTTTTTCTCAACAATCAGATTAACATGGTTGAAGTTTCTCATATATTTTGATGGAAACTCCTTGTCAGCTCAGCAATATTGGCTTCTATGTACGCTTGCAGATGGAACTAAAAGTTTGATTGCATTTGATATACACACTTTAAAATAAATGTTGATCGTGGTGTCTGCCTTGCTAGCAGAGACGTCTTTTCATTCTTCAACAGCAAATAGGAGAGTTCTGCCCTAGCTCTAACCTAGCTATCCAGTTGACCCAAAAGCTAGAAATAAAAGTAATTTTTCTATGTGCAAATCTTTATTTCTCTGTTGAAAAAAAATTAGGGGGAGGGAATGGTCTAAAAAATTAATTGCCTGTCTACCTGCCCAAGTTACGTATCTGTGCCTGTGCACCATGCAGAAAACATAAAAACATTGGAGTTTAGAAGCTTATAAATTGGTTGCTTTTAATTATTGAGTTTTAATTTTTGTATCCTGCCCAGAGTCACTACTGTGAGAGGGAAACCATATTTATTATTCAAATAAATAAATAATATTATTTTAAAAAAACAGCCCAAAATTCCATCTGCTGTTTGGGCTTAATGGTTTGATAGCTCCTGCTGCCACCACCTATCATTCAAAAAACTGGCCTGAACTAACTCTAGCATGTATGCAAGATAAGATTCTCATGCCCAATTTGCCCGTCGCTTGATTAAAAGATAAAAATAGAAAAAACAAAACAAAACAGTAAGCAAACTGGGCGCTGTGGTGTAGAAGCATAACAGCTACGAGATGCAAAACTTTTTTTTCCTTTGGGAAAATGTATTAAGAGAAAAAAAATCTTTATTAAAGGAATCCCCTCCCCATTTAAACATTATTGAAATGGATACGTTCAACACTGAAAAAGATAAATTAGTATCCTGATTACATGATGTTCAGACAAATACAAATGAGTCACAAAACAAGACAACAACCCATAGAAAACAGAGTGCTCTGGACTGACCATAAGATTGCACTCATTTGCTAGAAATTGATTGCTCTTTACAGGAATCTCTGGGAAGATGTTGGAGAGACATCAAAAGTGTTAAAAGATTAGAAAACATTCTCCAATGTGACCTATAATTCATAGTGGATGACTTTACATACTGTTCCTTAACCTGTACAGAGAAATAAGAACCTGAGACAATAAGAATCTTAGCATGACACAAAAAACCAATAATAGTATGAATTCCTGTAGACATTTTGCCCATTTCTTCAGAAACACTCATTTTTTAAAACAAAGATTCTCCTGCCTCATTTATTTAGACTTCCCCATATTCATGGAAACTTGTCAGTGACTATGGGGAACAATGATAACCCTGTGCTTCCCCCAATTTCCACATATTTCAAACATATCCTGCACATCTGGTTATCTGTGTGTGACACAGAATAGCTCTTCCTTGTGGATAAAGGGATGTACATAATCTTCAATGATGTGACTCACAGTAAGGTCAATTTTATGGAGACATCTATGCATTAGTATAGATGTCTTTAAGCAGAAAAACCAGTGTGCATATAATTGTTAGTTCCTAAATGAGTCATAATCGTACCATAAAAATGAAATGTCCTGGCTTGTAAGAAAGCCATTGTATGTACAACTATATAAAAGAAGTCTATGGAGATTCTCAGTCATTCAGGTCATGGTTATCACAAAGGTGCTTTCTCAAGAGGTAACTGGACTTTCTGTTTTGTTTGTTTGTTTGTTTGTTTGTTTTTTTGAAGACACTTGGCTTCTCATTCTGATTCTTAGATGAGAAGTGAAATGTCTTCAAAGAAAAAACAGAAAGTCCAATTGCCTCTTGAAAAAGCACCTTTGGGATATATAAAATAAGGTTTCATTTCTGCAGATATACATGCTGAATGTACTGAGGAGTATTTGAGTAACATCAACATCCTAAATTAGACTCAGAAGTTAACTGATAACTTGAAGTTCTTTCAGAACTGATGGAATATATTCGCACTATGGAAAAAAAATCAAGCATAGAGCTGAAGTTTTGAAAGAACTTCTACAAAAGCCAGAAGTATAATACAATTTTAAGGCAATCAGGGCACGGATAACCAGGCTTTCCAATCCAGAGCTAATCAAATGAACTGCAATTTATCATTTTTTTAAAGCTATTCAGGCCACTTTTGGAGTATGTCAATTCAAAAATGAGATATACACAATTTTCTTGGATGAGAAAAGTGTCTTCATTTTGTTATGATTCAATGTCAGGTTACTGTCACATATTCAAACCATTTTTAATGCAGGAGAGGTTTTAACACCTCCATTGCTTTACCTGATAAATGAGACATCAATACTAATATTTCACTCCAAAATCTTTGCTCCTAGGACCAGAAGTTTTGTATAGATGTTAAAGAACAGAATAAATAACAGGGAAATTTGTAGGATTGCATCGTTAAAATGAAATCTCGTAAAATCCTCTGATGCAACTTTCTGAAACTGAACCTGCAGATAAAGAGTTGAACATAATCATGTTCTCTAACTCTCCAATCCATTTTAGTAATTTTACTTCAATGGAAACTCCATGGTCACTTTTGGATGTGACAGCATATGCACTTGAGGATCAAGGTGAACTCCCTGACAATCATATGAAGTTCTTATAAGGCACTTTACTATAGTCTGGTAAGACCTGAATACTCTGTTTTCAAAGCAGCTGTATTACTGCAGATGTACTATCATTTTGAAGATCAATCTGTGTAGTCATTGGAGGGGATGTCTGGTGACCCTGACCCAAATTCCCTATATCTTGGCTGAAGCAAGGCTTAAAGGCCTATTATTGGAAAGAGTTCAATAGCTAGCTGCAGGGATTTTATTTTTTTTAATGTAAAACCATGGGAATATGTTCTGGATCTACTCATCTGATCAAAATATGAGCATGGGTTGGCTATAAGGTCTTCACATGCTCATGGTTATTGATTCTCTGTGAATGCTACAAAATGCTCAAAAACAAGCACATACAAACAAGTTTTCTGTCAACCTTTAAATTACTCAGTACCAAAATACTTGTTTGAATATGAAAAGGGAAGCTATGATCTTCAGACAATTTGTTGTAACTGATGGAGATTGGGTATCTTCCACCCTTGTAGGGTTAATTTTTGTTATCAACTATGTGAATAATTGCAAAATGTTTTAAACAACTTTCGTCCAGTCTCCAGCCTTTCTGGGGAAGGTTGTTGAGTAGGTGGTGGCCTCACAGCTCTTACGTGCCTTGAAGGAAGCTGATTATCTAGATCCTTTGCAATCTGGCTTCAGGCTTCAGGCTGGGGTACAACACCGAGATGGCATTGGTCGCACTAGTGGATAATCTCTGGCATGCCCGGGATAGAGAGGTTTCCTCTATCCTGGTCCTTCTTGACCTCTCAGCGGCTTTTGATACCATTGACCATGGTATCCTTCTGGGATGGCTTAGGGGATTGGGAGTGGGGGACTTTTGATACCATTGACCATGGTATCCTTCTGGGATGGCTTAGGATTGGGAGTGGGGGGCACCATGTTGCGGTGGTTCTCCTACCTCTCGGGCCGTGCCCAGTCGATGTTGGTGGGGGACAGAGGTCGAACCCGAGAGCCCTGCCTTGCGGGGTTCCTCAGGGCTTGGTTCTCTCCCCTCTCCTGTTTAACATATACATGAAACCGCTGGGTGAGATCATCTGACGACATGGGGTAGGGTATCATCAGTACGCTGATGATACCC
>JANHGC010004857.1:27891-50622 GCA_027560395.1 Boaedon fuliginosus | reverse complement strand
GTTGTCCACCTCCTCCATCCCTCCCCCCCTCCCTCCCTCCCTCTCCTCCTCCTCCTCCTCCTCCTCCTCCTCTCTGTTCTCCACAAACCCCACTTTCTAGCTCTGATGATGTTACCTAGTTGGGTAATTAAATGTCTGCAAGAAAACAACCAAGCTCAGAGGGAACCAATGACTTGCCGGTTCAGCCCAGACCCACAAATATTCTTTTCTATTGATACCATATATTTCAGATGTTTAAGCATGTCTGCACATAGTAATAAAGCCTTGAAGCTCGAGCTGCTAATTTCTATGTATGTAAAAAGAGACTGTTCAGTTTGGAGATACCAAAGAAATTTTATAAACAGTTAAGCTAAAACATATCAATTCTACTCAAAAATAATATGCAAGCTGGATTCCAATAAATCATTATATTTCACAGACTATCCACAGTATATTTCATAAGATAAGGAATTAAAACCAGAGTTAAAAGTTCTATTTTTGTTCAATGGCAATATTGATATCTGAGAAAACTGGTTCTTATCAAATGTATTAAATCTTTTTTTTAAAGTTGGACATAGATGGACATATAGATTCCATACACCTGTTCCTGTCACCCAGACAAGTACATCTTTTATTGGATATGTTTGCAGCCATTGCCAGACCAGGTAAGTTGAAACTGTGTTTTTAATATGACTGAAATAAAGAGAGCAGTCTGAGTTTTGCTTGTTGCCAGTTTTAAATATTTGCTAGGCAACTTTTTAATGTAGTTAACAGGAAGGGTACAGCTTTTAATGGGGAAGAATGGCTGATAATGTTATGCCATCTCTGGAACAATGGTGGGGAAAATTGTGTTTCCTGGGACTTTGGAGTTAGATACCATATTCTTCTCTTGTGTGTTTCACTGCAGAGAATCCTGGCAGAATAGAATTATCTAATAAAGACAGAAAAAATCGGCCAATGCAGCAGGAAGATGAGTATCGGATTCAGATGGAGCTCAATCGTTACTTGAGAAAAGAAACTTTGCCAGTAGGCACACAGTCTGATCTGAGTTTTTATGAAGCTGAGGCAGCTAGGACTCCTTCAAGTCGTGGTGAGCAAACAACCCAAGCTTCATAGTGTGGGGGCATATAGCTATTTATATGGGTTTCCACATAATACTAACTTATGACTTTTAAATTATGATTTGTGGACTTGACCTTATGGAATGAAACATTGCATTTAGCCAAAACCAGACAAGCCACATAATAGTTTAGCATGAATCAGCAACTAAAGAATAGTAAGAAATTCAACATTATTTATTTTCCTAATTTCTACTCCTCAACTATCCAGAAGTGTTGACAGCTTGCATTAAAAACTCATTAAATATCCACAATACAGCCCCTGTACAATCAGCAAAACACCACCACTCAAATAAAAGTATTTTTATGAGTAAAAGCCTGAGTATAATCAGTTCATACTAAATATTTTAAAGTCATTGAATAATGTTAAATATAGCATCTATTTCAAACTTCTCAGAGTGAAAGAAAAGAATTTAAACTAAGCACTAGACATCAGATTTAATTTTAAATGTACATTTTTACTAACAGCAATCCCAATGTCACTCTTGTGACATAGCAAGAAACAATGAGACAAAAGTAATAGCAAGCATATCTAATATTTGAGATTGTGCTTAGAAATGCTTTTAATTGTATAATTTAATTGTATACTATAGTGTTTTTATTGTTGTTAGCCGCCTCGAGTTCCCCTTGACCGGGGAAATGACCGGGGAAATGAGGCGGGGTATAAATCTAAATAAATAAAATAAGTAAATAAATAAATATTATTCAAATTCCACCTTTAAAACATCTGTGTTCCAACATGAATTTGAGAGTGG
This sequence comes from Boaedon fuliginosus, assembly GCA_027560395.1. NCBI lineage: Eukaryota > Metazoa > Chordata > Lepidosauria > Squamata > Lamprophiidae > Boaedon > Boaedon fuliginosus. The sequence continues at coordinate 48,770 of JANHGC010004857.1, read as the reverse complement.
GGAAGTTGGCGTAGAAGAAATTCCAGGTAATATTAAGTTATGCAGTGGCTTTTAGGGAAATTTACATGATTCAGTACACGGTACATATATATTGTTTTCTTATTTCTCCGTTTGTGACATAATGTATTATTCAATGCTTGTGCATCTTTTCTAAATTGTCGTTCTCTTCCACATAAGAGATTGCATTAATTCTGTCATAATGCTATTTCTGTTTTTTCCTTAAATTGTGATTGGTTTTTTTTATATTGAATGTTAAAAACAATATCTACCTTTTCTTTTAGAAGAAGAGGTTTTTTTCTCGATGGCTGACATGGAGATGTCTCACAGTCTTTCTTCGTTGCCACCTCTTGGAGAACCACCAACTATGGATTTAGATCTTTCTTTAACTAGTACATATACTGCTACCCCAGCAGGATCTCCACTTGGTGCTGTGGTGGTATGTAATACTTAACCGTTTGCATTTGGGTAAAGAAACTTTGTGTGTTTGGGGGTAATTGTCATTATCGAACATATTAAGCTAAAGTTAGTGATAACCGTGTCCAAAAGCATGCATGCCAGTTATCCAACATACAATTACATTTACTACTCCAGTATTGATCCTGCCTTCTGTGGGTCTGAAACCACTTATTGCAACATGTTTTGTGCTGGTTAATAGTCTAGGTTTTTAATATATGTTTGTAAATAGTAACGTCTGCAATGGGCTGATAGGCTTTGGAGCCGAAATGCATGAATTGTGGACAAGCTAATACTCATCCTGCACCAACTTATTTGTTTCCAAAAATATTTTATTTGTTTATTTATGTTCTTACATCTTGTATGCTGTTGTATTTCTGGAGACACCAAGCTTCTTATGATATTTTATAATAAGATTCAAAACAAATAATACAATTAAAAACAATGAAAATTGTGTGTCACTATTCACATATAGTATAATTTTACCTTTCTCCAGATCCCTTCTGAAGAGTCATGTTTTTTATAGTTGTCACAAAAGCAAACACAAGTAAGATGATATCTGGGGACATACTTTCTAAAGGAGGGGAGCCATTGCTGAGAAGACTTAAGCCCAGGTCCTTGAAGCTGGCATTCCACTAGCGAGGGGGCTCACAACAAACTCTTTCTCCTGGATCTTACTGGACAGTCAAAATCACCTTGGAGAATGTGGTCACATATATACAGTGCCTGAGCCTGTTAGGGCTTTAAAGGTATAAATCAGCACCTTGAATTGCACCCAAAAGCTATCTGGCAGCCATTACAATTCCCATACTAGTGGTATTACATTGGTGAACCTTGGTATGACCATAACTACAGAGATTGCAATATATTTTACAGCTGAAACTTTTGGATGGCATTCAAGAGCAGCTGCGCTTAACCTCATTGTTATAATCAAGCTGTGAGGTGACAAGAGCATTGACTGTAAGTGATCTAGGAAAGACTGCAATAGGCATACAAGAAGTAATTGTGCATAGTGACATACGGTTATATCCACCATCTGGAAAAACAAGAGTCATGAGTTCAAATTGCAGCATAGCTCCATCTAGGAGAATGTTGCCCAGCATGAAAAATAGAAGTACCTTTGACTAAATTAGCTTCTCAATTCACAGCTACTCCGTCTTGGTAGGATTTTTAAACCAGCTCTGCCATTTAGCATCCAACAGCTTTCAGCGGTAATCAGGATCTTCATTTCATTTCTTCATCAGCGCTGGGTAGACATATATAATTGGGTATCATCAGCATATTTATAGTACTTCACACTGTACGGGTGGTTAGTTCCTATGGGTTTGTGTAGAGTTCAGATAGTAGTGGGGAAAGAGAGTAAGGCTTCCAAGAACCATAACAGAGTGGCTGAGGGCTTGACTTCTCTCTGTCCACCATATCTGGAAATGCCCGTTCATGAGTGAAAACCACTGAAGAATATCCACCTTCCAGCTTTTTCAGTCAATCCAGAATAATGTTATCAAAGGCCATCAAATGTTGGACAGAATGGAACCACGATGGTGGTAGTTCTTATATCGAGATCCTGCAATAATCATCACCAAAAGTGATGACTACAATCTTAATTGCATGCCCAGGCCTGGGTCCTGATTGAAATGAGTCCAAATAATACATTTCATTCAAGGCTTTCCATAAGTCAAATAATGTTTTCAGCAATCTTATCTGAAAAATGGTTGGAGACCATTGACATTTGTCTATATTAATATTTTTTTTGAGTAGGGAATACTTTTGCTCTAATGAAATTCAATTACTCTGTCAAGGAGGGGGAGGAATAACTCTTGAGTTCATGACTTGTGTTGACAGACCCAACCCACAACACAGGCAGACATACATTACATTTGTTTTTGTTGGGTTTTTTGGAACAGCTGAAAGGGTGGGGAACATTTCTATCATTTATTATTAATAAATAACTTACAGAGTGCTGAAATGTTATATAATGGAAGCATAATAACATTTATGTTCTTATTTTAATAGTCAGAATGGGGAGAATTTGATCAAAACAAGCAGGAACTGCCACAGTTAAGAAGTGCATCTTTTACACCTAACCCTGATCATTCAGTTCCACTGCGAAGGACTTGTAAGTAGAAATTGGGGAATAGCATACCACATTATTCAAAACCAATGTAGCATATTTTTCAACACAATGGAATAAAACTTTTTGTTTCTTTTAGTGCTGTGAATAGCACAATGTATATAGTTACATATAGTTTTAGTTTAAAAATAAAAGTTATTCCAGGATACTATGTTTGAAACTGCAGTTTAAACTAGAAGTCAATGTTCTCTCTTGCTCTTCTGTGTTGTTATTGTTAGTCTCCTGGTTTTAAGTCTGAATCAAGATTTCAAATATTCATAATCTAAGATGTTACAGCAATCTATTTCTTTACCTGGTTAAGAGACTTACTGATACAGGTAATCCTTGACTTGCAACCACAATTCAGCCCAACATATTTGTTGCTAAGTGAGACAGTTACGTGAGTTTTGCCCATTTTATGACCTTTTTTGAAACAATTGTTAGGTGAATCACTGAAGTTAAGTAAATGACATGGTTGTTAAGTGAATCTGGCTTCCCGATTGACTTTGCTTGTCAGAAAGTTATAAAAGGTGATCACATCAGTCCAGGGATACTGCAACAGCGTCATAAATATGAACCAGTTGCCAGGTGAATCTTGATCACATGACCAGGGAGATACTGCAAGTGTCATAAGTGTTAAAAATGGTCACAAATTACTTTTTTTCAGTGCCATTGTAACTTTGAATGGTCACTGAATAAATGGTTGTAAATTGAGGTTAATGCGTTTGCATGGTTAATATTGGATCCAAAGTAGCTGTTGATTTTGGGGTATTTCAAAAGTTCAAGCTGAATATTTTATTTGACTTTTGAGATATGAACTTCTGTTGTTAATTTTACCTGGCTCTTGCTTCAGAAAATTTGGATAGCCTATACGGTTTTTGTTTCAACCCATCCCACATTAGTTGTATTTTCTTAACTCTGAGAATGTTAAAAATGCAAGAATGTAACTAAATTATATGTTACTGCCATATTGCTCAGTTTGAATTTGAATATGATATACCACAATTATTGTTAGTATGTATTTTTATTATTGATATGCATAAATAAGGTATCTAGTTACCTTCGTATTTATGTAGAGAATTAAGGCATATCTGAAATTGTTTACTGAAGAAAGTAAGTATAATACATGAAGTATGTAATGTAATAAAAATTTAATTAATACAAATGCTACTTTCTTATGTAAGCATTTCAGATATGCCTCAACTGCATAGATAAGAAGATATCTAGCTTTTGTATATATTATTTAATTAATAATACATTACAGTAATATGTTACAGTTGTAGCAATTTAATACTTAATACTGATATTGTAATAATTAAAAGTAGTGTTAAATTGTGAAGAGGTTCTATTGAAGATTATTTAAAATAGTATAATTTTTATTTTATTCCAGCTCTTCCATCCAGATCTATTTCAGTGGATGAGTCAAAACCTGAACTTCTTTTTAGGCTAGTAGTGGGTGCTTTCTCGGTGTCCGTGCTCCATATTGATCCTTTACCACCACCTGAAACTTCACTAAACATTAGCCCGCTAACATCAATGGCACAGGATTTTTTTACCCAGATAGAAAAAGTTGTTCCAGCTCAGATTCCCACAGAAGATTTTTTGTTGCTTCGAAAAGTATTTGCAAAGGCTTGTTCACATGACCACCTTCGGTACATTTTTTTTCTTGTTTATCTAGTAATGAAACAAACAGAGCCTGGCAGTCTATATGAATGATGATAGAGTAACATTAATTTATTGTTTAGTTAATATATAAATTGACATTAGAGCAAAACAGCCTCCAAACATAAAAGAGAATCCTTTGAATAGAAATACGTTTTGAGTCCCTCCTAAATGTAGTAAAAAAGTGGTTGCTTCAAATCCACACAGTTCTATTCCATAATATGGGCATATGCACATTGACATAATTTAATTTGTTTTTGATATGAAACATATTATGATAGAATCTCTTTAAAGTGCATGGTTGATGATTTTAAAGTATGGAGACAAATTGTATAGGAATTTTTTTTTAATTTTTGTTTTTGTTTATTTGTATCCAGCCTTTATTATTTTTTTACAAATAATTCAAGGCAGTGAACACATCCAACCTTCCTCTTCCTGTTTTCCCTACAACAACAACAACCCTGTGAAGTGGGTTGGGCTGAGACAAAGTTGCCCAAAGTCACCCAGCTTTTATGCATCAGGCAGGACATGAACTCATGGTCTCCTGCTTTTTAACCTGGTGCCTTAACCACTAGCTCAAACTGGCCAAATTATTCCTTTTCCTCTGTTTGCAAGAAGTTCCACCATTCTTGGTCACACAGTAGGCAGTTGGATGTGTTTGGGAGGTTCCTAAACCTGGACTACAGAGCAAGATTTGCCATTATCTCTTTAAAAAAAAAACCTTGACCAATTTTTCTCTTTAGTGTCAGATAGCACTTGGAGTGAATTACTTTGTCATGTATTTGAGATACTGTTGTATATTTGAAAAAGTTACCAAAACAAATGTTTTATTCTGGCAGTTAATATTATGTTTTTTCACAACTTTTTGACAATCAGTAAAGAGCAACTATATGTGTGTTCGTTGATTAATAGTTTGTTCTCTTATTTCTCATGTTAGATTTATAGGTACAGGCCTCAAAGTGTCCTATGAGCAGCGACAAAGATCAGCCTCTCATTGTTTGAATACAGATTTGTCTATTGGACAGATGGAACTTCTGGAATGCCTGTTTTCTACAGACTCCCATTCCCAAATTCCTCACTATACAGAGGTACATAAATTATCTGTATTCAGTTAATATTAGTAGTTGAAATACACTGGGAAAAGTATGAAATGATACGTATACTTTTACTTATACATAAATTGCATTCAGTGGGTAAATGTGTAAACATGATTGCTTTATGACAATTGACTTTTTGGTAGATAGATGTTTGGACTGGAAATACCTATTTAGAAAAAGTTGTTCCAGGCAGAAATCATTCTTTCCCAGTGGGAGAACTAAGACTGTAATATAATAGATATAAAAACTCTATGCACCCATGTTAAAAAAAAAAAGTCAGGTTTTTGTGATGTAAAAACAATCAAATCAAGATAAATCACTTCAGAATTTTTCCACCTTTAACATATAAGCTGTACAATTCAATTTAAAAACAAACTAAAATATTCTATTTTAGTTACAATATGCATTTTAACAGGTGTATAGACTTTCTACATCCACTATAGAAATTAATGTCAGCCAGGGCTTTTATAATCTAGAAACCAGAAAATAATCCAAAATGCTTAACTATTTTTTTCCTCTCTAGTCCTTGGGGCTCTATTTTCTCCAATTTCTAAGGGGGTTGTAAAAAGCAAAAAATAATAATAATCTTAGGGATCTAAAATCTATTAGATTGCTCTAGATAACCTAAAAAAGCAAGGAAAATATGAACTCTCTGGGCTGCTTGGTAAAAGATCATGTAATGAAATGAGGTGAACAATAATATTCTTATTCCCCACCACCCAAATATTTTGAGTTTTGTCATTCTGATAATCTTCTGATAGAATGGTAACTACCCAAAGAGCAGATTTATTTCCCATTTCATCACCCCGTGTCTTCTCCTCCTCCCTAGTGTTTTAGAAGGCTGAGGCTGAAAGAAGAATAAGAGTAAGGGGATTTTACAGTGGACATGTGGAAACCCATTCACAAAATGGTAGATGGTGTTTTTGGTTTTTCTAAGCTGTGTCTTAATTAGAATTATTACCAGTTTTGTTGTCTTTCTTTTAAAGCTCCTTAGGTTTAACTCTGAAAAGCAAGAAAACAAGTTACATTCTCCCCCATGCCTTCAACTTCATTACAAGCACTTGGACAACAAAGGGCCTCAGGTAAAGTTGATAATTTTTTTTGAAATATATAAATATAAATGTATACAATTGTGTAGAAATTGTATTTTACATTTGTAATAGGTCTGTAGTGTTTTATTAACAGGGTAGCCAAGGGAGACTGAGCTCTGTTCCCCAGAAAGCAGATTTACAAATCAAGCTGAGTCCAGCATTCTGTGAATTGGATATTAGCATTGTAGACAGACTAAATTCATTGCTTCAACCACAAAAGCTAACCACAGTGGAAACTATGGCATCCCATATGTACACTTCTTATAACAAACATATTAGCTTGGTAAGTAGAAAATCATTCTGCTTTTCTTATGTACTGGTCACATTTTGATTATAGAAACATTTGGTTTTTGGAAATTTGATATACTGACATTTTTGCTTTTTATTTATTTGTTTACTTATTAGTCATATACTGTAATTGTCCCCTAGATAATAATTCAGAGCACTGAACAATAATAAATAAATAAATAAAAACTAATATAAAATTCAGTAATAATATTAGACAATTGCAAATCCTTCTGACTAAATCCCTGAGAGGAAAGCTAGGCATTATGAAAAGCATCACCCTGAAATGGTATTTTAATGTAATATAGTGATTTTTACATATGAGAAGACTTGAAGGTATCTCTTGTTTGGGAGCCTCCTAGAGTTCAATATAAGATGGGTGGCTGTACAAAATATTTAAATAAATAAATACACAAATGCAAACATTAATTTGTAGTGGTAGTCCTCAACTTACGACCGTAAGTGAGCCTGGATTGGCATTTATAAATCAAGACACCCACATGACTGGATATCATTTTCTGGCCTTTTTTGTGGTGATAGTCAAGCAAAATTTGAGATAATTAAAGATGCCACATTGATTAACTAAGCCCATTCATTTGTATGGGCGAGGATATTTTTTTATCAGAAATCAGCAAAATATGCTGAAAACTGACAACATCATGAAACACCTTAACCTGTTGTAAAGCTGACCCATCTGACATACGGTCACATGACTGCAGGGGGCAATGATGCAACTTGACTACCTGTATACATAAACAGATACAGTAAAGTTATTAAAAATATACCCCTGCTAGAATTCAGAGATCCGTAAATCTTCAATCCAACTCTAGTATCTGTATCCCTGGATTTCATCATCCCTTGCCTAGGTTGAATTATGTGACATGGGGAAGATGTCCAGCCCTGAGTGAAGGGTTAGTTTGCAAAAAACTTACAGTGTGAGATTACAAATCTCATAAACAGTTTTATGATTTATTTGTTTTAGCACAATATTGTGTATATAGCAACCATAAGATAGTGGATAGTTTTATATATATGGTCATTTCTTTGTCAGAGGGCAAACGGACAAAATCAGCAGGAGATCAAATATATATATATAAAACATAGTATATTATTATTTTATACATACAATATATATATAGTTTTTTATTATTATGCACTGTTTTAGCACAAGGCATTTGCTGAAGTTTTTCTGGATGATTCACGTACTCCCACTAATTGCAAAGTATCGGTTCAAGTGACTGCACCAGCACTGAAGCTTTCAGTTCGCTTCCCAATACCTGACCTACGATCAGATCCAGAACGAGGACCATGGTTTAAAAAATCACTTCAGAAGGAAATTCTTCAGTTAGAATTCTCAGACACAGAACTTAAAACAGAATTTATTGGAGGGCCATCTTCAGAGGAAATTCAAATAGAGCTCACTTTTAAAGAACTAACTGGTAAGATAAAGAACCAATAATAGTTTATAATAGTTGCTGCCATGAAGTACAAGTGATTGGATAACAATAGCCTATTTACTATTCCCTTTAGGAAGGGGAAGGGAAATAATTTTATACATTTGGCATATGTGAAAATAATTAATCATAACTTTAAATAAAGCTGTTATGTTTTTGTTGTCTTAAGAGAGGGATAGGGAACTATGACCTTTTTATGACCTGTGGACTTCAACTCCACCATGCTGGCTCAGGAATTCTGGGAGTTGAACTCCAGAAGTCATAAAGGGGCCATAGCTCCCCACCGCTGTCTTAAGCGGACATAGTCTGCAACTTACAGGATAGCTACTCTTCTATGTAAAGACAAAACAATTCTATTAAGTTTCCTGTATGGTTTGTTATTGCTTCAGTACTGTTCATAGGAACATATGTAATTATTTTCTCTGTTTTTGTTGCAGGATCATTTGAAGAGAACAAAGACCAACTTGCTACACAGTTTTTTAAAGTTTCCAGTGGAGTTCTTGGAGAAATGGTTTCATCAGACAATTTTGACTGGCCACGGTAAGGCAAGAGATTTCATTATCTTCCTGCATTTCTTAAAATGTTGATACACTATCACACAATGCTTGTTACATTTATTCCCTGTATAAATCTTGGGTTTTCCTACCCAAAAAACATATTATTAAAACCAAATTAATTATACTCTGACAAATTTGCAAAAACAGATGAATGTGATTGTAACAGTTGGATATTGTATTTTTTAATTTATATTTATAAATTAGATGTGTCTCCTGTTGTTGTGGAGGTGCTTTACCATACCCCCAGATTAAACATTTCTCAAGTCAAGCCTGGAACTCTGTGCTTCTATGGCAATATCTAGATGGCTCTCTTGGCAATAATACAAGTGATTTGTCATTGCTTCTGCTAGGATATGTTTACATTTCCTACTTTAATTTACATCTTTGGGATTTTCTGGTGGCCCCCTATCCAATTATTAATAACTTCTGATCATGCTTTGCCTTTTCCAGATTTGCCAAGGTCAGTTAAGTCCCATCGTCTCAATCCATCATAACTGCTGCTAAGATATATATGTTATAATAATTAAAAACAAGGGTTACCAATCTGTGGGCTGCGGTCCACTACCCGGCTGTAGTCTGTTGGCCACTGGGCCGCATGAGTGGCTGGCCACCCACCCACTTTCGCTACCATCACCATGACTGCTGCATAGGTGCTACTGTTGATGCGAGTGTCACGCATGCACATACACAAGTAAAGGCACCTGCCCCCCCCCCCCACTTCCGGGCCGCCAACCCAGAAAGGTTAGGGAACTCTGATTTAAGACATGAAGGATAAAAATATCATTGAGACACTTTACAAATTAGCACATCATGTTGTGGACTTATAAAGACATTAAAAAAATATGTGAAAGTTAAAAATGGAATGAGAACACTCGACAATACAAGGTGAAAAGGGGTGCTATAGGAAAAGGAGTGAAAAGGATGCATGATGTTTCCGGCTTACCTTTCATAACAATATAATCCATTTAACTGTTTCGGGAATTTGCCATGTTAATTTTCTTGTTTGGCAAACAGGATTGTACTGAAAATAAACCCACTTGCTGTGCACTCCATTTTGGAAAGAATGGCTCCAGAGGAAGAGGAGGAAATTGATGGTCATTTTCATGAGGAAGAAGAAGGAGGATGTCAATCCCTGAAGGAGCTGTGTGATCTTAGAAGACCAGAACCATCTCCCTTTTCCTCTCGTAGAGTAATGTTTGAGAATGAAGAGGTAGGATGAATATTCACGTTTAGAGATCATTTATATGATTTTGGGAATTTGCATGGTGTGTTTTTAAAGTATATTTGTATTGTAATCTCAAAATGTAATAAGACAACTAACAAAACTAATAAAAAGGATAATGCCAAGTAAGCACAGCCTGATTTCAATTTAGGAACTTAGAACTAGTTCTGTACTGTTACATTTACAATTACATCTTGAAGTTGTTGATAGTAAAATACTGTAAAACTCAGTATTTGTCCATCATCCATAACATTTCTAGCCTACAGAACAACTCTGGATGGCTTCACAATCAAAATTAGAAAACAATAAAATATAAGAAAAATATGGCAATAGCTTGAAGGAAGCAGATAGAAAGAAAAACAATCATCCTACCTGTCTTAAAGCAGCCTGACCACTGATGACATAAAGCTTTGAGGAATAGCCAAGTTTTTAAAGTTCATTTAAAGGAAAGTAGAACGAGGGCTTTGTGGATTGCCAGGGGTTTACTATTCCAGAGGACAGCAACAGAGAAGATTGACTTCCTGGGTCCAGCTACGTTAACTGCTTAATTGAAGGGACCCTAAGCAAGCTCCTCTGCAAAACAAAATTATTTGATTTCAAAACTGTTTTAGTTTTAATTGGTACATTAACATGTCTCTTAAGATGTCTGTTCTTTGATTAAATATCAAAATTGATTGACAGCGTTAGTTAAAGTGCTACTTAAAATTCAAAGACCCTAAGCCCAGAATGTTTTGGTAGCTCTTATCTCAAATCTCACATTAATTGATTGGCCTGGGTTGAAAAAACAACAAAATAATAAATACTTTAACCATTTTAATTTTTAAATTGAATTAAATTTAAACAAAGTTTATTTGAAAATATGCCCATTTTTTCTGGAAAGAAGATATGCTAAAATTGATACTAGAGCTTGCATTTCTGTTTGTATTTCTGGTTTTATTATTTCTGTCTCTGTTTTAATTTCTCCACTTGTTTCATTTCTAGATGGTGATGCCAGGAGATGCAGTGGAGATGACTGAGTTTCAGGATAAAGCAATCAGCAATTCCCATTATGTGTTAGAACTCATGCTGCCAAATATTTATTTAACATTACCAAACAAGAGTTTTTATGAGAAACTTTACAATAGGCAAGTATAAAATTAAAGGTCTTTGGGATCCATCGGAGGCATTTTGAAATAAAAAACTTGGGAAGGTAACTTTCTTCCGCTGCAGCCCCTATGACATCTTCCACATGATCCTCAGAATTCCTCAGCCCGCTGAGAGATATTTTCAGCAATTACAGGGGCATGCAGGATACTTAGTTTTTCAAAGAAAAGGCATGAGGTGTTTTGGAGCACCAGGCTATAAATCGATTCCTAATTTCTGGCAAATATCTGAACCATATTCATATTGTTTGTGTGTGTCTGTCCTATTTCTAAAGAAGTATATTATAGGTAGTCCTTGACTTACAACAGTTCATTTAGTGCCCGTTTTAAAGTTACAACAGCACTGAAAAAAGTGACTTATGACTATTTTTAACATTTACGACCATTGCAGCATCCCCATGGTCACATGACCCAAATTCAGATGCTTGGCAACAGGTTCATATTTGTGACCATTGCCAGTCCCGAGATCATGTGATCCCCTTTTGCAGCCTTCTTGCAAACAATGTCAATGGGGAGCCAGATTCATTGAACAACCATGTTACTAACTTAACAACTGCAATGATTCACCTGACAGCTGTGGTAAGAAAGTTCATAAAATGGACTTACTTAAAAATGTCTTACTTAGCAACAGAGGTTTGGGGTCAATTGTGATCATAAGTTGAGGACTAACAGTACACATTCACATGTTGAGTTGCAAGACAGTCACCCTTTTTCTCTTATATTAATGCTTCTTCCAAATATATTTGACAAACTAACCTATATTTATCAGGTGTTTCTCTGATGCATAGGTTCACTCCTCTGTTAGTATATATTACTGATTTTCATACAGTTAATAATTTTAAAAATATTTTTCCACAACATAGATTTGTCGTGATTCATTTTATTCCCATATTCACTGGGAATAATATCAACGTTTTTTCTTTTTTTCTAGGATTAGCAATGATCTACTATTGTGGGAACCCACAGCTCCCTCTCCTGTAGAAACGTTTGAGAATATCTCATACGGTGTTGGGATTTCAGTCGCCAGCCAGCTGATCAACACATTTAGTAAAGACAGTTTTAGCCAGTTCAAATCTACTATTCATTATGGTAATGTATTGCATATATGCATATATATATACCCACCCAATGTTATTCTGTTAAACAAAAATATGAGTACGTATTTATGGTAATCTGTTTAAAAGAATTTAAGAATTCTGAAAAAATCTGTGCATAATCTGTGCATAAATATTCTCAACCTCGGTATATTGTCCATCTAAGTATATAGTTAATCAGTTATCTTGATTAGTTTCACTAATTAGATATTTAATTGGTTTTATAGATGATGAGAGTGGATCTGAGGAGGAAACATTACAGTATTTCTCCACTCTTGATTCTAATTATTGTTCCCGGAGAAGGAAAAAAACTGAATTGCAAAACAGAAGCACGCAGAATTTTCTTTCACTTCTTTTAAACATAAACCATGGATTGTTGTCTATATTCACAGATATCAAGGTGAGATACCTAAGTAGGAATGATTAGTGTGGGTTGGACTAATGGGATTTTATGTAGAAAACATTATTTTGGTATGCTGACACTTGGCCGGGGGAGGGGGGACAACATTTTTTCTTTTCTTTCTTTTTTAAAAAGTCCCCAAACTAGCTGTTAGTATAGCTGTTAAGGAAGCACCTGGGAAGTCTAGGGCTATTGACTACATTGAGAAGAAAAAATATCTTCAGAAGGCAGCAGAGACGATTTCAATAATACTGCTAAGAAAGCTGCATATTATAGACGGAGCACCAGGTGTCAGGATCAGCTCAAGGATATTTTTATCTTTGTGTATTAAGCAGCATAATACTGTTATGAACAATACAATTCATTCTAAAACAAAGGCTATCAGATTCAACCAGCAAATGATGTTAATATATCTTTTTCACTGTTTCTGTAGCAGGATGATGGAAGAGTAGTTGAAGACAAACATGGAGAATTTTGGTTTGAATTTTGTAATGGTTCTTTATTTTGTGTAACCAAGTACGAAGGTTTTGAAGACAAACATTATATATGTCTCCACTGTAATAGTCTCAACTTATATCATCAAGGTATGGAATTGAAATGCTAATGTAGAATATGAATTTGTGTTCAGCTTTGTGAAAGATTTGTTAGTGAAAATCATAAAATATGTTAAAATTTTTGAAAAAAATGCACATGTAACTTTTTTTGCTAGTATTAAAAGATTCATTTTGTACTACTGTTGCTAAAAATAGAATTATATTTAATTACATTTCATTCAGAACTTTGGAGCTAGGAGCCTTTAAGAATATAGCATGACTTTAATTTTGTTTATGGAACAAAAAGGTCAATAGTTGATGTATAGAATTCTTTATTGGCCAAGTGTGATTGGAGTGTATTTATTCATACGTCCCCATTTGTATGCTGCCTAATCTCACCACTCATCTGTTGATATCAATAGTTTATATTTAATTAGAATTTTAGTGGTTTATAAAACTATGTATACAGAGAAGGATGGAAATAATTTGGAATAATTATGTCAGCATAATTATATAGCATAATGTTTTGGATTCGGTTTGTAAGAAGTGCTTTGAATAGCAATAGCAATAGCAAACTTATAGACTGCTCCATAGTGCTTTACAGCACTCTCTGACCAATTTACAAATGTCAGCATATTGCCCCCAACAATCTAGATTAGGGGTGTTAAAATGGCAGCTCGCAGGCTGGATGCATGATATGCAAGCCACACCCGCCCCAGTTCTGCATAGGCAAAAAAGTCATGATACATCATATGGTATCACGTGATGCGATCGAGTTTGACACCCATGATCTAGATCCTCATTTTACCAATCTTGGAAGAATGAAAGGCTGAGTCCACCATGTTAGAACTGGAAACTGTTACGACTTTTCCAGTAAATCCCGGAGAAGTCCTGCTTGTTCCATTCAACGTTTTTCAAACACACCTGAAGCATTACTCAATCTAAATTAAAAAGTAAGAGTAAAATTGTACTATACTTTTAAGGTATATGCAGCTTGGTACATGAAAATAATAGGAATGAATTCCTCAGTTCCATTTGAATCATTTTATCAGTTTTCCTGATAGAAATATATTCTGGCAAGCATGTCTATGCACAGAAGTTCTAGGAAGGGCTTCAAAACAGCTGTGGCAAGCTTTCCAACAGCTACTTTACTACACAAATACAGAGGGGTATTTTATCTTCAAGTAATGCACCTCACATAGCTCTATGAAAAGGTCTATTGATGAGTGTGAAACCGAATTATGTTGATAATTTTCTAGCTTGACTTAAGCTAACAATATCTTATGCATTTAGAATATAAGAGGACGATGCTAGTCATTAGTAGGTTTATGGAGTATTTCTCTGGGCTTCTACTCCCAGAAGGAATCTGTAACGTACTGTATTCTAATTTTTAAAATGCTTTTTTTGATTTTTTTAGTGTTAATATAAGTAGTCAAATAAATTGCCGATCCTTGGTGAACTTTAATGTTTAGTAAAATATATTGTAGATTTTTTTTTATTTGTATATAATAGAAAATGGATTGTGCAATACTTTAGAACAAACACAAAAAGGTGCTTTGGCATGCAGTTGAAGCCTCATTGTCCATAAACTAAATGTGTCTTCCTGGAATTCCATAGCAACCTCATGATTCCCAAGAAGCATATATTGTTCCTAAGAAAAGGTGTGATTTTTTAAAAAAATGTTGCAGACAAGTGCCACATTTGTGATCCCAAACACCTTTTGTTTTTGAATACAAAGCATTCACAGTCTCTATGAATATTACCAGACTTTGTCTATCTTTATTTATTCTGAAAGATAGAATGTGTGCTTTCATTCTACATTCCAAGTTGCTTTAAGTAATAAGCAAATCATCCTTTTGTAGGAGTGGTAGAAGAGACAGTGTCTCTGTCTGAAATAAAACTGCCAAGTGCAACACATCCACATTGGCTAGAACCTACTGTTTATTTTTCGGAAGAAGAAGGTGCTAATACAGCTTTTTCAGACGGTGTAGGAACAGAATCCTTAAGCATGTTGTCAGTTGCCGTTAAAATACAGTCAAATAAATCGGAAACAAATACAAAGGTTTGTATTTAGATATTTATCTATGAATACACTTATATTTTGGCTTTTCTGTGAGAGCTTAGTATAGCATATAGAAATATCTCCCCCCATGCCCCATTTTATTTTCACAGTAAATTCATTGGATAAAATTGTATTATGGGGAAATGACTGGTAAATAGAGTCAGGTAGGAATTTGAACCCATAATTCTATACATTTGGCTCTGCTTGATAGGGCTACGTGGACTTCTAGTCCAACAATTCTGGAAGGTACCACTTTATCACTACACTATAAAGTCTTTGAAATTCCAGTCAGATAGTAACTTACTGTACTGGGTACATAGTTCTTATTATGGGACTAACGTTATTAGCATTATTCATGTTAAAGAATGGATAGGTTATGATGTTCATTTAATTCCAAATATTTCAAACCATTAAACTAACTAGATGCACTTTGTTTTCTAGGAGTTTTTAGTTGCAGTTGGTTTAAGAGGAGCCACTCTGCAGCATAGAGTGCTTCCTTCTGGTTTAAGCTGGCATGAACAGGTATATCACTTTGCAAATAGTTTTTTGTTTTCAATTACTCGTCACTCAGTCTAACGGCCAGATGAAAACACTAAGAAACATTATAGATATCCTCAGATATTAACATAAAAATCCTTAATTAGATAAAAATGCCTAAAGACAACTTAAATATATTCCATGGAATAGAGCATATATTGCTAAAGAAAAGTAGGGTGGGAGAATGACATGGCTTACTTGAAAGAAAATCTACATCCTGCACAATATTATCATTTTTATGGTGGATATGTAGGTCATCCTTGTCTTAGGGCCATTTGTTCAGTGCTGAAGAAGAGGACTTACGACCTAAGTTATGGCCATTGTGGCACCTCAACAGTCAGATTGTGACACTGCGACACTTTTGCACATTCAAGTCGCCAAGTGCCCCACGATTATGAGATCACCATTTACAATCTTCCCTGACAGCTTCCCCAGAAAGTCAAATGCCTCTGTCCCCTGCTAAGAGAACTCTCTCTAAATTCAGGGGGTAGGCAAAAAAAGTCTATGCTGAAATCCAAGCAGGATTTTTAGCTACAGAGGAATTTCAGTTTTGGAGCAGAGAAACTTGTCTCTCCACTCAGGGCTAAAAATCCTGCTCGGATTTTGACAGGGAGGATTTTCAACTCTGGATCAGAGAGACGTGCAGTGTTGCCATAGCCTCATTCTCCAAACCCTGCAAGGCTTGCAGAGAATGATGGGTGGTGGTTTGTGGAGATAAGGTCTGGCATGAGCATGAGCTGTCTCAGATATGTTGCCCAGGCCTTTCAGCAGGAGGAGAAAAATAGCTGAAGGTGAGTGGTGCAAGGCAGAGGGCAGGGAGCGGCAGCCAGGGCAGTCACGCTGTCTCCTCAGGCTAGTACACCTTGAAGAACAGCACACATTTGTCAGTGGCAGCAGCAGTGCTAGCGGTGAATATGAGCCCTGGGGAAGTGACAGCTGGCAGAGACTACTGATGGCCCTGGGTCTCTGTTTTGAACTCAGATCCAGCATTACAGCCAAATGCTTCAGGGCATGCAGCCTAAATCGCAAAGGAGATAGGTAGATATGGGGAAATGGGCAGCATTTCTCAGTGGCAGCAATGGGGCTAGGGCTGAAGTCACGGCCTGGGAGTAGAGGTGAGTGGTGGAGACAGTGTTGCTGCCATCAAGTGCTCCATTTCATTCCTGAACATGTGCACTGCCTCCACTGGGCCTCCCCCATCCACCTGAGGTACTTAATTGCTCCTTGGGACTGTATCCGCTTAACATCTTACGAGTTCACTTAACAGCCACAGCTGGGATTGCGGTAGTTGAGCAAAGATGGTCAAGTGACATATTGCCTAACCACCACTTTACTGAGCGATCGAGATTCCAGTCCCAGTCATGATCATATGCTGAGGGCTACTTGTAACGTGGGATAAAATTAAAAAAATTATAAAAATATATCTTAAAACCATTGCAACATTTCAATTTCGCAGCTATTTTTCACCAAAATAGCTGCAATTTCGCAGCTATTTTTCACCATCCTCACTTCTTTATTAGTGTTAAAAAAACCTGGTCTGCAACCTCAATAAGTTCTTAGAAGCTCAAATGAAAGATTCTATCCAGAAACAGTTTAGCGGAGCTCTCTATGGTCCTCAAAGCATATTCTCGTTATCCCCTGAGGCCTCGGTGCCTCCTAGAAACCTACCCTGGAAGGTTTTGCTCTAGCATAGTAAGGAACAAAATTTGAATGAGCAAAGCTGCAGCAGGATACCAAAACTATGCAAACTAACACTGGGTCCAGTATTTCACTTTTTAATATATGTTGTGAAGTGGCCTTAAATTGTGGATAATTGGAAATCAATGAGTCTACTTTTATGCTTTTGTAATTGTAGATTTTATATTTTTTGAATATTTCTGATGAACCTGTATTGGGATATAATCCTCCAGCCTCTGTTACAACATTTCACGTCCACCTCTGGAGCTGTGCTCTGAATTACAAGTAAGTTAAATGAGAAGAATATTCAGAGTAGCATATTATGGCGATAGTTGTCAGTCTTAAATGTCTTAAATACTTTGGTCCAAACTTTTGGAAATAACAACATTGGTGGAATTATTTTCTTTGGCAGGCCTTTATTTTTACCAACTAGATGTCTCCTTACTGTTGAAACATTTAGCATTTCAAGTAGCATGGCACTGGATAAATCATCATCTACTCTCAGGTAACATTTAAAAGGCCAACAGCCTCACTTTTTACTTTTATATTTTATTTTAGGTGTTATGAAAATATAAAACCATATATGAGAATGAAGATGAACTTTTAATGAAATTCAACGTTTGAGTTTTTCATAAGTAATAAAAAATCCATTGTAAATCTATAATTATTAATACTTTTTGAATCACCCATATTTTGGCCATGGTGACTTCTATTTTTAAAACATGAATTTGGAATTGACATAGAAAAGAAATAGGAAAGCATGTGGTATGTGTATATTTTTCTTTTAAAATATTTGTAAGCTTTTCAACACCACCAATTTAAACTTAAAAAAGTTTTTCCCCTACATGTCCTTCCCTTAGTTTCTGGCCTACAGGATTATAGTTTGAAGACATAAACGTGGTTTTTAAGGAAGCTTTGACTACATTAAAACTTAAACTGGTATTTGAACAATTCCATATTTTTTTCCCTCTACCATAACACATGCTTAAAGTTCATTCTTGTTGTAGTTTCTCACTTTTTCCTGACAACCAAAGACTTTATTTCATTGTATGTAGTTTTTTGTGATCTTCCCAGCTACAGTTCAATTAACAGTGCATGTCAATTTTGTTTTCACTTTGGGAATCTATTCCTACTTGTAGTTAAACTGCCTTATTAGAACAAACTCAACAACAGTGCAAAGTTAAGAAGATGATTACATTTGTATTCTTTAGTCAAGTGGTTAAATGCGTCATTTATTTGTATACCAAATACACAATTTAGGGTTTTTTGGCTGTAGGATAATCTTGGATGAGGCTGCTTTGCATTTATCTGACAAAAGTAATGCTACTGTGAATCTCCAAAAAGGTAAGAGAATTTCACATTTGAAAAGAACCCAGAGAATTAAACATAACCAGTTAGGATATTGAAAAATATTAAGCATATAGAATTGGCTAGTAAAGTGTCAGTTGGGTCTCTAGTTTTCTTGAGTACATTAAGACTCTATAACCATCGTCTAATCTTAAAAAACATCTGTGATGGCAAATAATATTTCTAGCTGAGGCTAGAAATACAAATAGTGGCACACTTTGGAGCTAAAACTCAAAGTCTAAAAATGAGCAGGACCAACTCAGATTTAAGGCACTCTTTTACTTAGTGCTTCATTTGCATATTTTTGTCTATAATAACAGGCCGTTGAAACAGATCTCAAAGATCTATTCCTTCTTTATCTTTCTATCCTTGTACATACACATTCAGTTCTTTGCCTCACGTCCTTGCATATTCCCCCCCCCCCCGTTCTTGTTTTCCTATCCAATTTGGACAATTTCCTTCTGGCTATCTGCAGACAGTTCCATGTATGCATCCGTTTACCTTCCCTTCTGCTCTCTATTCTTTCTTGCTGAGTCAGGAAAAAATGTTTATTGTTTCTCAGCCTAGCAGAAAGGGAATCATAGCAAGGATACAGAATATTTGATCGGGAAAAAAATGCAGGAGTGTGGAGGGGAGAGTAGCTTGCCACTGACTGTTGGACACAGTAATGGCCATATATGTATATGCTCATTCCCAATCAGAAGTGAAATAACACCCCTTAAAGATGAATGCAGTGTATGTTGATTTATCTCCTTATTTTCTCTAGATTAGAATGGGTTTGAATATTAATTATACTAGTGGGAAGTGCAGGTGGCTTGGACAAATAAAGGTAATTAAGTAGAAGGAAATTACGGGTATAACCTCAGTTTAACTGACCCCCCCTTTTAATAGTCATTGGATGCAACTGAGGAAACAACTATTTAGGATCCACCCTAGACATAATGAAATCTGTTATTACTGAAGTATATTGGGCAGTTTACTTCATGCAAATGATGTAAATTGGTACAAATCACATTAAATTATGTATTAGATAATAGAGGAAATGTCAAAAGTTCAAAATTGTTATGTGGTTTACTATATATAAATATGGAAACTGAATTAAAAATGTGTAATGATTTACTTAGTTTTCTTGTTTTTAAACAAAGAAGTATTAAAGCAGTTTAATAAATACTGTATAATTTTTATTCCCCCCCCCCCCAAGATTACGTTCAAGTTATGGATATGGGACTATTGGAACTGACCATAAGGACAGTCAAACCTGAATCTGGTGAAGAGAGGGTAAGTTAAAACACAAAAACTAAATTATTTATTTACAATTTTGACAAAATAAGGCTAATTTTGAACATATATAAAACCCATGTGCGGGCACACACATGCACACACATATCTTTAGGAGACTTACTTATAAGTAAAGGGGTTTATTTACAAAGAAAAATGAAAATCAGTTAGTAGGACTAGAATTGCATTGGCTTCCCTAACATACCCTTTTTTAGTTTTTCTTATCTGTGTTTTTTATTTTTATAAAAGGTGGTTAATCTAGCTTAATACTCCTTCCTCCTCCTGTTTTTACCCCACAGAATAACTTTGTGAGGTGAATTGGCCTGAGAGAGTGACTTACCCAAGCCGGCTTTCATGCCTAAAATGGAATTAGAGCTCACTATCTCCTAATTTCTAGCCCGATGCCTTAACCACTAGACTAGGGGTCTTCTAAGTGTACATGTTTTGTTTGTTGGTAAATATGAGTGTGTAATTTTCATGCGGATAAAAAATGTTTTAGTTGTTTATTTTCTGTTGGCCAGAGCAATCCATATTTTGAACTACATTGTTCTAGTGATGTTATCCACATTCGAACTTGCTCAGATTCATGTGCTGCATTGATGAATCTTATACAATATATTGCAAGTTATGGTGATTTGAACCCTCCTGCTAAAATGGAGTGCACTTCTGGAATGACCAAACAGAATGTGAAGGTATGAATATATATTTCTCTTAACCCTTACGCCCACTTCCCAGGAATCATCTAATTTTCATTATTTCGTTTTGTCCAGGTTAATACAAATTAGTTAATTAGTTATATAGTTATATAGTTATATAGTTAGTCAGTTAGTTATATAGTTAGTTAGTTAGTTATTTGAAGGGGAAGAAATATTTTCACT
>JANHGC010004856.1:45289-55981 GCA_027560395.1 Boaedon fuliginosus | reverse complement strand
CCCCCCCCCCCCCCCCCCCCCCCCCCCCCCCCCCCCCCCCCCCCCCCGTCAGGAGGAATAACTTTTGATCAGATATTTATTGTTGACTGAAAAACATACAAGTGGAGCATGGAGTGATAAGAACAGGAGTTAGGAAATTAATCTATTTTCAGTTCACATCACTTTTGCATATGTTTACCAACTAGTAATTTGGATTCCCTTTCTTCATTAATCTGTGGGAGTGGAACTTAAAAAAAAGGATCTGCATGAAAGCACACATTAAAATACACATTTCAAAAACATGATTTGCTATTCTTCGGAGATGTAGCCTGTACCTGAATGATCAGGAAGTCCTCGTGACAGTGTCATGAATTAAGTTTTGATCCATGGTTTTGCTTTGGATCAGATTAATTTATATTAAAATTCACAATGATCAGATTTTTCAAGCATCGTTAAAAGTATTTCAAAGGCATTTTATTAGAAAAGCAGTCTCCCTTGTCATGTTCTGTCCAAGAACTTTATGTATGATTGCATCAGTTTCTGAGGTATTTTATTTGACCACATTTTTTTAAAAAAATAAAATCTCTATCTTTATCAAACCATGGGCCCAGATACTGTAGATTACTATTTATTTCTCAAGCTGGAACTAGCTTTAGAATAAGACCATGAGATAAATTTTCACTGCTATCTCAGCTGCTTCCAAAAATGGATCCTGGATACTTCTGCAATCAAAATCAACCTTTGACCATCAAAATTTAGATGGGATGGGAAGTCTAGATGGGAGGGGGAGGCACATGCAATTATCTACATATAAAGTAAAATGAAATAAGCTTTGATTCTCATATCATCTCTTGACAAAATCTATATTGTACCAGTTTTGCCCTGGCAGAATTTTAAGCAATCTTTTCATGCTGCGTTAGTTAGTCATCCTCACAGTGGCCAGGCGGTTCCTTGTGTTGTCAGGGTTTTCTCAAAGTGATCAAAGGCAACTCAAAGATCAGCACCGGATTCCCTGTTCCTTCTCCTTTTCATGGCCTCTCTGCATTTGTTTTGGAGTGTGGACATCTGCTCATTCATTAAAAAAAGAGCTTGGTAGAAGTGTTGTGAGGTGATGTAGAGAGTAAGGAGGATGGGCTTGATGGTGCAGGCACCATTACCTAAGCAAAGGGGACTGAAACAGAGCAATAAGAAGCCACTCAACCAGAGACCTGATTCATTGGAATATAAAAAGAGGAAAGAGGCACACTACAATCTGATCTACAAGATTTTGTTATTAGAGCAAATAAAAGAAATGTCAACTTTTCTGTGAAGTTGATTTCCTGGCCTGATTTACAGTACCTAGTGGGGCCTGATGGGTACCAAAGTGCCTTGCCTTTAGCAAAGAAGGATAGCCATCTGGTTTATTTAGAAAGTGAAGTGATATGGTGAGAAGGAGATTGGACAACTTGACCTCAGCAGAGAATATACATGCTGAGGAACAAGGAAGTGGGTAGGAGTTCTCACGAATGGGAAATCATTTATCTTGTACCTAAGGGTGGGTTGATTCAGGTTCGTATTGGTTTGGATGAATCGGTTGTTATGGGTGAACCGGTTCCATTGGAAATGAAACTGGGCCCGCCAACCTCTGCGCTATACCAATCTTTATTCCCTTCATTTTAAGCACAGATGATTGGCACAGCAGCACGAATACCACATCAGCTGTTCTGACTCTCCGGAGCTGCAGCAATAGGTAAGAATCCCCCTTTTCTGCTAATGAAATATACACATGCGTGATCACTGAACCTGTTGTTAGACCAGCAGGAACCCACCCCTGCTTGAACCTCCAGTTTTCCTGCACCATTACTTGCACCAAAGCAGAGCTGGAAATTAATCAGCTCACCTTCAGAAGAGCAGCTAAT
The DNA here is from genome assembly GCA_027560395.1 of Boaedon fuliginosus. Classification (NCBI taxonomy): domain Eukaryota; kingdom Metazoa; phylum Chordata; class Lepidosauria; order Squamata; family Lamprophiidae; genus Boaedon; species Boaedon fuliginosus. Next base: position 54,104 of record JANHGC010004856.1, on the reverse strand, counting down.
GGGCTTCAGTATCTTGAATCTTCAGAATATAAGCCGCAGGTACTGATAGTGATAATTCACGATGTATAGTGAAAATTTATCACACAAGAGGCTAATATTCCTTTACAAGGCAAAGAACCTTCCTACTGAATTCCTACTCAGGCAAGTAGAGGACAACTATGGCTATCCCAGGCGGGGACCATTTTTTTGTTGAATCAAGGTTAGATTTCTTGTGACTCTTCTTCAGATAGGAATTCATTGAAATTGAATTAGGTGATTGCTCTCCAAACCAAAGCCTTGGTATCTTAGAGTTTCAATACATTCATCAATATATTCACTTAAAGACTATGGAGCTCCCAGCTCCCTGACTGGGGAAATGATGCGAGGTCTAAATCAAATAAATAAATAAATAAATAAATAAATAAATAAATAAATAAATAAATAAATAAATAAATAAATAAATAAATAAATAAGTAAATAAATAAATAAATAAATAAATAATAAATAAATAATAAATAATAAATAAATAAAGTAACCTTCCAGAACCTTAAAATTACCTTATAGAGTACATACAGAAGTGCTACTAACAGCTGCTAAAGGGTGTCTGTGAAAATGAAGTAAACAATACAATATTTGCAGCCACTAGATGGCAATATGAAGCAATGTCTTCCATGATAATTAGCACAAACCTGAAAAAATATTCTGGGCCGTTATGCAAAGAGTACATCCTGGGAAAGCATGTTAACCATTTTAGAATAAACAATACAATTGTGCAAAAAATCTGGGCCAGTAAGAAAATCTGCCAAGGCACACTTGAGGAAAGTGTGCTTTTCAGCATCTGCCAAGAATGCAAAAATGAGAGATGTAAAACATGGAAAGGAAAGATGTTGGTTTAAAACATGTGTAGCCATTAATATTTTTTGTTTAATTAGAACGATATTGAAACCTTGTGAAAATTCTGTGATGCCTTTTTCCTATGCACATATAAGATTAAATTGCCTTGGTAGCAGAACAATTGTTTGAATCTATTTTCCCTCTTGTAGGCTGCAAATAAATATGATTCAGCCCACATTACATCTTACTATTTGGCCTCTTTTGGAAGAAAGGAAAGAAGTGGAATTTCCCTCAGGAATCCACTACTTTTATCGGATTTTTTTTTTAAAGAAGGCAGTTTTTCAATGGTGTCACAATGTACTTCCACATTGTGACAGATGCTATTTCTCCGACTCTTTTTATTCATGGAAATATAACCTGCCTCTTTTTATTCACTCCAGTTTTGAAAGACCTGAGCAGCTTGGCCACTGAGGTGAAGAAATGCCCGCAGGAGTATCCATGTTTCCGAAGCTCTGAAATAGCCCTCCCCAGCCTGATGCTGAACTGAAATTACCAGAAGATTCAGCCCTCAAAAATGGAACTTCTCCCTCCCAAAGTTTTCAAGATGGCCAGGGACTACAAATCCCCAAATTCCCACCCTGACTTCTCCAACCTGCACGAGCAGCTGTCAGAATTTCTAGTCAGATTTCTGGCAGAGTATTCTTGGATTTTTGGTCCCAAGACAGCTTGAAAATATCAGGATAGTGTATAAAATAGACCTAGAAGGGTACAAGAGTTGCTGAGTTAAAGTTCTGACCACTAGAAGCTCACATTTTCATCATCCAAATATTCCAATTCCTAAAAAGCAGAAGTGTACAATTCTGAACCTGGAATTAATAGTTTTAAATGAGATTGTATATTTCAGACTGTATATATCAGACTGTATATTTTCAGACTGTATATATCAGACTGTATATTTCTAGCCACAAATTTGTATTGTTATGAAGGCAACTGTATATTCATTTCAGTCCCAATATTGGTATTTCAGAATTTCAGAATTTCTCAGTCTGAAAGTGACTAAATAAATATTTTGTGATTTCCAACCAACTTATATAAGTGATTAGTAATTAATAAAAAGTTATTAGTGATTAGTAAAGTTATATTTTGTATAACTTGATGAAGCCTCATAAAAGAACTGCCCACTTAAAAAGATTCCTCAATGATATATTCTTTTATCAGCTAATCTCCAGAAAATGAAGTTGGTTATAGGAATTGTTAAAATATAACTACTATCTTAGCATTCCTAAAGAAACAATGAATTTTCATAATATCTTATTACAAACCATTCTGAGGTTGTTTAAATATTCTGGGGCAAATAGGTACCTTTCCACTTTAAGCATTAGGTCTGTCACTATATAGATTTTTTTTTCTTTTTTCATTCACATTAGCTCTTCATGGAGTAAAACTTCACTATAGTCAAAGCTTAAAATGCCCTATGCTTTAACCTGGTGATTAACCCACCTTGGTGTGAAGCATTCTTTCCCGAGGACTATAGCACTCAACAGGCAAATGGAAAAGGTTGTGATTTCAGCAGTTCTCTTTGACAATTTTATAATTAAGATTGTCTGCCTCTTGTAAGGCGCTAAAGACCAGATTCCCTGCTGGTCTTCCTAAGTTGCTAAAGACTCGGTTCTGGGTCTGTATAAGGGCTCCAGATGTGTGAAAAGCCCCTTTTCCTGGTTGTATTAGCACTGTTGATTGGGGTAAATCACTGCTCATTGCCGGCAGTTTGATTGTGACTGGCTGAAGGTTGACTTAGTCTTCCATCCTTCCGAGGTATGTAAAAGAAGGATCCAGATTGTTGGGGGCAATATGCTGACTTTGTAAACCACTTAGAAAGGGCTGTAAAGCACTGTGAAGCGGTATACAAGTCTAAGTGCTATTACTGCTGCTATGTGTGCGTGTATATATGTTTGAAATACAATGTTATTTATAGATAAAAAGGTATTAATTTAAAGCAGTCAACAGTAAAATTAATGCCTGCTACAGGGAAAGTAAAAAGCAATAGGGGTCAAGGGTTTGGAGAATGTATTGTGGGTATCCAACGTAATGCAGCCCTTTGTGGCTAGCGTGGATTTTTATTGATGAAAATATAGGTTTTGGATTACCTGATTGCCTTTCTCTGTAGGTTGTCCAGAGTCATGTGTTTGAGACAGACATCCATATAAATACAATGCAGAAATAAATAATTAAATAAACCTAAGAAATCCTTCATTCAATCTACTTCCAGATGTAGAAAAGCAGACAGAGCCAGGGGGCAGGGGTAAGCAAGTCATTAGCCTAGAGTCATTACATTCCTAAAAACATTTTAAGTCCAACTCCTCTTAAATTTCCATTGATTCTTATCTAGTGCCAACTTAGTGTCGGGGAAATGAGGCGGGGTATAAATCTAAATAAATAAATAAATAGTGTCGAATATTAGTTAACCAGATTCTTGTGTATAGGCTTGAGAAATAAATCTAATTGCAATTTAACATATTGTCCCAATTGTGCCTGACACTAATTCAATCCCAACATATTTAATCTTTGTTTCCCCTATTATGGGTATTCCAGGGGTAAAATCACCCCCAAGAACATCCTCAAAGTGCAATAAACCTGAATATATCTGATGAAGTAGGAATGATAAATGCAGAGATAATTGAAATAAAGGTTTGTGAAAATACATGGGATGAGTTACAGTCCAAATACCTTTGTGTATTGTCTCTACCAGAAGATGTAAATCCTCTTTCACTCTCATAAAATAAAAGCAAATCCTATGTATAAGCAGAATAAATGCCAATGGTTGAATGAAAATCATGAATAAGCACCAATATTTGAGACAACACTGAATCTGCTTACATCTGAAATTAAATAGCAGCTTGCAAATTCCTGAATCAATATCAAGTCTTCTGTGGAACTGACAATTATATTAATGGGTACTCTTTCTTTTAAGAACATCAGTGAAATCATCAGCTTGATATGTGATGACACAGAAAATTCAAACCTCACAACATCATTATTACCTTATTATTTCACCCACAAGAAGCGCAAAATATGTAAGGAGTAAACAAAGGAGCTATTCTGAATTACCAAGTGTTTTTATTGCATAATAGTTTGCTCTTACTCTGAAGTCCAGATTGCTGTTTATATTTTCTGAACCTGCAGTTCTGAATTCAGTACAAAATCTGCATTGATGAGAATGGACATAGAGTAGCTTTCGATCAGAGAATCAATAAAATTTAATTAAAAGTTCCATTGACATCACAGAGTGATTAAAACCTTAGAATCTATGAAGTCATTTGGAGTATTTCAATGACAGGGTGGGCCACAACTAATGTCTACTTGGAGATCAAAATCTATTCATCTACCAGTCAGAAATACCTTATTCTTTTTAAAGCCTCATTAAGAGGCAGAGATAAAGAGATAGGAAAAAAAATATTTTCATAACAGCATCTGCGAAAGCAATGAACATTGATTCAGAATGTTGTAAACATGCCCTTGCATTAGGCTAGTTTACACATTTTAAAAGCGTAGACTTTAACATAAGTAGTGTTTTCAGCTCTGAATTGTTCATTACGTCTGCTCAGCTAGACCAGAAGCAACTGCAATAATCTTGTACCTTGTATGAATGGATTAAGTATAAAAACTGAATGTGATTGCTTCTTTAAGGTCATTTCGTATTCCCCTTTTTTAATAAGAACTTTAACAATTCCACACTGCAGCCTATGTTGCTTCACCAAGAAGAGGGGATTCATTTATTCTCCAAAGCACCAGAGGGCAGGACAAGAAATAATGGGGGGATGCTTGTTAAAGAGAAATCCAACCCAAAAGTAAGGACAAATTTTCTGAGAGGGCGAACAATTAATCGATGGAATAGCGTGCCTAGGATGGTATAAGGTCTTCTGCCTTAAGATGAGGGTTAGACTAGAAGACCTGTGAGGCTTCTTCCAGCCATATGATCCTAAATTCGATGTTTTTTTTCCCTCACTTTGCTCCACTGAATCTTACACCAACTTTAAAAAATGCAGCCCAAATTGCAGTGGGCTCGCAACAGCACCAAACTGATGTTCAGTCCAGACTAACAACTGCAAGACCTGATTGGTTGCTCATCTCCTTTTTGTCCTTTCCATCCATACACTAATGCTGAAGCCTTTTCTGTACTTTCCCAGATGTCTGGACATATGGATTTTTTTTCCACATCTCCTTGGCATGTTCTTTCCTATATCCACAGGTGATTTTTTTCAAAAGGCAACTAGACTTCCTTAGTTTTTCCTTGAAGACATTTCACTTCTCATGCAAGAAGCTTCTTCAGTGCAGACTGGATGGTGGGGAATGGAAGGATTGATATTTCTTGCAGTCATCTGGTCATTAATGCTCTTTCTGAGACTCGTTGAGATCGCTTGGAGGTTTATTTGTGTCCTCAGAGTTACCTAAATAGTGCAAACACAGGGGTGGGATTCTACCAGTTTAACAACCAGTTTGGTGAGCGTGCGCTTCGAACAGGCATTCCAGTGGGAAATAGCAAGAAAACTTACCTTTTCCTGCAGCCGTGGTATGGAAAAACAGCTGAGGTGCAGCATTGCATGCTGCCATGCCAATCAGCTGGGCTTTAAACAGGGGGATAAAGGACAGAATAGCACAGGGGTGGGTGGGAGGAGCCAATTCCTCACCAGAACTACCGGTTCACCTGAACCGGTGCGTTCTGGCTGAATCACACCCCTATGCAAACGGGTGTAGAACCTTCTAGGAACATCTGAAAGGAGAAAGTTCCACACCCATTTGCACTATTCAGGTGCAAGGAAAAACAAAAAAAGTTTGGTTGCCTTTTGAAAAAACACTTTTGGGACTACCACGACCCGGATGACCGAGAATCTCCATAGACCCATGCTGGAAGTGGCATGCAGAGCCATTCCTCTCGGCACATGAGCTGTCACCCCATGCACATGTGCACATGCCTCCCACAATTCCTGCTTTCGCTCTATTGCTTGCTTTTCTTCCTTCTTCCAAAGCACAGCTAATTGGCAGAGAAGCCCCAGTCAGCTGTTTTTCAGAAGAAGGAAGATTGCCCATGGAGGGGAAGCATGTGTGCATGCGCAGGGTGTGTGTGTGCATGCATGCAGGGATCGCATGTGTATGTACAGGGAGGATAGGCACGTGCACACTTTCCACACACAGACCTGAAAAGGTTCGCCACCACTGCCATAGACATTCTTTCTTATACTTTAAAACACATTTTTTTAACGGTATCATTGTTGCTCTGATGCTGCAATAATCAAAGCCAGAGTTCAACTGTTTGCATCCCTATTTCTAATCCATCCATGGAAATTCTCTAGCAAGGAAGAATTGATAATTCAACAACTTCATAGAAACAAAGTGGTGACTACTGTATATTGCAATCTAAATGTTTCTTTAAAGGGGAGGAAAGAGCAACCGGATGGGAGAGAGTGTGTCAAAGACTGCAGCCAATCAAAGCTGGGGTTGCTTTTAGCATGGACTACAGTGCTGGAGGCCACTTACTCTGAACATCTTGAGACAATTGGAAATGTATTTATTGGTTAATTAAACAATTTTAGATCTTGCAATAGATAGATAGGTAGAACTTTATTGTCACTATGGTGAGTACACTCGGGATGCTTCCGCTAGTAACACTAATGAAATTATGATTGCTTCCTCCACAAATAAACATTATACAAACATAATTAAAAACAGAGCCACACCAATCATATAAAATCCGCAACTTTCAGACTGAGACCTTTTGAGGAGGAGACCCAGCAGAAGAAGTAAGCTTTGGAATTCACCAGGCTGATACCGAAGGGAATGAAACTTTGACCAAATCTGGTTGTTCTACACTGGATGCTACGAAACCTTCTCCCAGAGGGCAGCGAGGAGAGTAGGTAGTGGTGAAGATGGGTGGCATCATGAACAATCCTCCGGATCCTACTCAGGCATTGCTCCTGGGCAATGTTTTGGATGGGAGGGAGGGTGCACCCTATGATCTTTTCAGCTTTCCTCATCACTCTTCGCACTGCTTTGCGGTCAGATGCAGTGATGCTCCCTAGCCAGACTGTGATACCGTAAGATAGAATACTTTCAATTGCCCCCCTGTAAAAGGAGGACATGACCGGAGGAGAAAGATGGGCCCTCTTAAGGCAACATAGAAAGTAAAAGTGCTGCTGGGCTGAGATTTACAACCTCAGTTCTGTTGCAGTCATTAAGCAAACCACACACAATTGTTAAGCAATAAACCACATGACCATGACTTACAATGCAGAAATGCGAATTGCTCTGTTGATTCTGGTGGTTGGAAGCCATCTGTAAAGGGTGCAAACAGTGATCATGAGAGGCTGTGATGGACAAATATGCAAGGACCCATCATAAAGTTACTTTTTCACCACCATTGTAATATTGAGCTGTTGTTAAACAGGGCAATTGTTAAGTGAGGACTTCTTGTACATGCTACAGAATATTTCCTTTCTCCTTATCTTTTCTCACCATGTGTAATTTAATAATAACAGACCTGGAAGGGACCTTAGAGGTTTTCTAGTCCAACACTGCTCAGGCAAGAAATCCTATACCATTGCAGACAAATGGTTGTCCAATCTCCTCATAAAAGCTTCCAAAATCATGAAAAATCTTAATCATTTGGGGGCATTTTCTTTTGGATTTTGAGCAGTTGTCTTTTTTCATATTCACATTGCACATTAATGTGTTTTAACACACTTGTAGGCTATGCTAAGGTTGGACTATAGAGAATAAAATGGAAGGTTTCAACCATACTTCTATGAACAAAGGTTGTTTTGAAGGGTGGTCTCAGCCTGTCTAGTAGCCTGAGAGAGAAATAAGCCAGGATATGCTAACAATGCTCAAGTAACTTTAATCCTCCAGCAAACTTTGGGACTCTGAGAACAAGTGAGCAGGATACACCAAATAAAGTCAGCATTGGGAGCGTTTGCTTCCCAGCAATTTTTCAATACTTCCTCTGCCGAAACCCAACCCCTCTTCAAATTACCACTCCGCCCCTTGCAATCCACCACCTGCAGTTTGTAATTCAACAATCCCGGCAGTAAGTCCACGCAATGGCGAGCAGACGCTTCCATCAAATCCGAGCTGAGGCGTGAGGGAACAACTGATGGGTGGCAATGGCTGCTTTGAAACTCCTTGCAGCCACCAGAGTCTCCAGTGCTGCCCTCTGGCTCTGGGGTCAGAATTTGCCGCAACAGCTGATGCACGGCATAACAGGTGATGAATGGATATGATAGTCAGTGCCATTCTACGCCTGCCAGCCTCATTGCCACACCAAGCCAAGCGGAGCTGGTCGCAGCGGTGCCGGGAATTGATGTCTGCCCACCAGGATTGTTGAGTAGGAGAGACTTGCAACTCCACAGATGGCATACAAAATGTTTTAAAAAGTAAATAAATACAAAGGTTAACACTCTCCCACAGTTGTAGATATAAGAGAAGGGGAGGAGAAAAAAATACAATCTCTCAGTTATAGAAAAACTCTAGGTACAGTTGGCTAGAATTTTATCCTAAAATGTTTTTGTTCAGCCATGTTGAAGCATCATTGCTGCTATAGGAATCAGGGTCAGTTAACAAATGATTCTGGCAATACATGCTTGTTAGCTAAAATGGTTCCCCTGTGATGGCCTAACAAGTTAGCATATGTTTCAAAAGCCCATAATCCTCTGTTTAAACAACACTTTGTAATAAGATATTCTCAGCCATTGCAAAGCACCAAGTAAATGTGGTTAGAAGAGTCCACAGTTCTATGTTTACTCTCTTAGCTGGCTTTAAGGATATCATTAAAAGCTCCAAAGAACAACCAGACTGCTAACATTTGAACATAGTTGCATCCAGAACTTAATGCTGTGCCTTTGAAGCTACAAAACCACATCTGTTCCGAACAGATTCATTCATTCATTCATTCATTCATTCATTCATTCATTCATTCATTCATTTATTTATTTATTTATTTATTTATTTA
>JANHGC010004856.1:0-15514 GCA_027560395.1 Boaedon fuliginosus | reverse complement strand
AAAGAGGAGGGTCCGGGAGAGGAAGACCTTGCCAGTTCCTCTCCATCATCCTCGGAGTCCTCCTCCAAGGGTAATGCATGCTTGGGAGCTGGAGCCACAACAGTACCTCACTCCTAAGCCATGTAGGGCTTTATAGGTTGCTACTAGCACCTTGAATTACACCCGGAAGACAACTGGCAACCAATGCAGCTCACGGAGAGTGCATGTGATGTCTCTGTTGTTTCGGAAAAAAATATGGATTTGATCAATAGGATGGATGAGGAAATGGAAAATATTTCGCAAAGAACAATTTTATTGAAATAAAATAAATAAAATAAAATAAAATCTCCTTTGAAAGAAATCTCAAAAGTGAATTCTCACTCATCAAACGGAATGAAAACTGGAAGAATGAAAAAAAATATGGTAAGAATTTAATTTTTATTTTATTTATCATTTTTCTACCATTGCCACCTCCCATCTCACTTTAAGTCACTCTGGGTTGTTTACAATAAACACATAAAAAGTGGATAAAAAGTATAACTAAAAAACAAAGGTAAAACATAATTAAGAATAAAAGTGAGATTAAAATTAAAATATTGCCAATGAAAAAGGTGAGCGGAATGCCTTCACCTCATTAAACACCTCCAGAACGTCATACCACTCAATTTGCACAGTTTAAATAAATGCAGATCCATAGCAGTTAGGATCCTGCCAATCAGTGCATTTTCAAGGCTTTGGGAGGGTAGCACACCCTTTTCCTCCCCATATTTTCCTGTCACTAACTTTTGTGAGCATTTAGAAGCATAGAAATGACACTTGAGAAGAATTTGTAAGAAGAAGGGGTGCCTGATTCATGAGGGAGTTAAGCTTTGCAAGCTAAATGTGTTTGTTCTAAGTTCATGTTCCTGCTCAGTATTTTTTACAAAGAGAACTTTACAAAAATCCATTTCCTTAAAGGGAAAATTGCCTGAAAATTGAGCTTAATAGGAAATCTTCACACCAAATATAGCATTTAAAGTGTCACATTCATTTTTATACCACGTTTTTCTGAGAATTCATAAATAACCAGCTGAATACTTCTTCTGGTTGGCAAGATGAGGAATTTAGTGAAATGGGATTGACAGAATTTTCCATTCTTAATGGTCTATATGTGTACCCACTGTAAAATATACACATAATGCAATGTAATTAAAAGAAACTCTGCTTGATCCAAAAGAAAGTGTTGAAGTCCAATATAGACATTTCAGTTCCAAGAAACCGAGCAGAGTTTATGAGGTGCATATCTTCCTCTACTCCAGTGGGGGGGAAAAATATGCATATTTCTGTCTGTCATCTTGTCAAGTGAAAATAAACTACAGAAAAATAAATAAATAAAATGTACTATTTTACTAGCTTGAAGGAAAAAGAGAGAGAGGGCAACCAGCAACAAGGTAGATGGACTCAATTAATGTGGCAGTACATAAGATGTTGGAAGATCCAAATGAACAGATTGGGGACAGATTGTCATGGCAAAATCCAAGAGTCAACAGTGACTTGATGGCACCTAATCAATCAATCCATCAATCTTTCTAACAAATACATATGAATATCACATATATTCTTGACAGATATACAAACCTGTTTCAGATGACTGGACTCTTCAGGAATTATGTTTATTTATTTATTTTTATTTTATTAGATTTATACCCCGCCTCTCTTCCCTGGTCAAGGGGAACTTGAGGCACTTTCAAATACTTTTCGACTTTTGGTGGCTATCCTAGGCTGCCATCTGCAATCTTGCGGGTTGAACCTATACACAGTAAAGCTTATTTATCAATGCTAAACTTAAAATATTTTTAGGGGCCAAAGCATTACAAGTTAGCATTGTTCATTTATAGAATAGTTGAATAGAATAGTTAAATGTGATCTTGGAGAGCAACTCTCTGCTCAGTGTGAGAGTCCTCTCTTAAAACTTATTTTCTAGCCATTAAAAAAAAATCCAGTTAAGGAAAGTCTACTTCTTCCTGAGAAAGTTTCTTCCACTCTTTTAGATGTCCAATCTTTTTGTGTGTGCATGTTGTGCATGTCTGTGCCTTTGAGTTTTAGTCTTGACTCCTGGTGATGGCCTTGAAAAGTCTATCAAAATGAGTCTCAATTTGATTGAGTCTCAATCAAAATGGATTTCTTTATAACTTAAACTCATTTCTTTCAGCACCAGGAAGAACTCTGAGCAATTCTTCCCTGTCTTCTAAATTTCAGTTTTTTTTATTTTTTTTATTTTATTTTTATTTATTACATTTTTATGCTGCTCAATTCCTGAAGGACTCTGGGCGGCTTACAACATGGACAGCAATAGCACCCAGATTTTATATACTGCTTATCTTAGTTCTTCAGATATTTGAAGAAAGTAATCAAGCACATTAAGATTTGTAATATTCTGTCACTATAGCTGTTCCACTAAAAATAGTAATATGGTATCGATTTCTTACTCTGGTCTACCTGATAGGATTGGCAGGTTGTGAATGAAAAGTTTAATTACCAAGATGAATCAGGGGGTAACACAACTCCTAGCTATCAAAGAGTCTGGGATGTAATTTTGGTTGGTTATCAAATTGCAACTACTTTTGAAGGTCATTATCTTATGCCAGAAACTATTTTTATAAGCAAAATTATTTATAGAATTATTTGGGGGATTTTTTAATGATACTTGTACATAATCCATCTATTTAGAAAATATAGTCAATGCAATGTGTATGTGTGTGCATGTGTGTGTGTGTGTGTTGTGTGTGTACTTCCAGTTCATATTTTTTTTAAAAAGGGGGAATTATGCTTATCAATTACCTGCATGGATTTTCCCCCAGTTGACTTTATTAGGAAAAACCTTCTTATATCAAACTTTTATACATTTATTTATTAATTACACTTTTATGCCACCCAACTCCCAAAGGACTCTTGGCGGCTTACAACATAGATAGCAATAGCATTCAGATTTTATATGCTTATCAGAGCTTTACAACACTCCCCAAGTGGTTACAGAGTCAGCATATTGCCCCCAAACAATCTGGGTCCTCATTTTACCGACCTTTAGAAGGATGGAAGACTGAGTCAACTTTGAGCCTGATGGGATTCGATCTGACAACCTCCTGAACAAGTCAGCAGAGTCTGCAGTACTGCATTTAACCACTGCACCACTGAGGCTCATTGATATAAACAAACAAACAAATAAAAAAGTTCCCTTTGAAGACTGAGAAGATAATTGCCCAACCGAAGCTATTATCTGCTTAAAGACTAGATCAGCCCAAATCCAGTCTGAAAGCTAAGAAGCACACAGAACAGAAGTCGTGACTTTGATGTTGTTAGCCATAGTTGGAAAGCAGATTAAGCAGGTGCAAAGATCACCTGTCAAAGTAATCATCACTAAGTGAGATATTGTTGTTCTGTTTAAATTATCTGGATGTTGTTGGATATTATTTTTAAACTGGCACCCATGCATATGCACATTTTGTAGGTATTATGATATGTTTCATGCTTTTTCATTCCACATTAACCAATAGGCATTGGAGGTGGGGAGTTATTTAATTGCTTCAATCACAAGCATTCAAACGTGAAAAATCTTAGGTATAGACGGAAATGAATGGTTGTTCCAATTACTTTTTGCCTGTAATTCTGTACACAGCCAGACTTTGGTTCCATTTAAATCAGTGTTTTTCAGTGCTGGCAACTTTAAGATGTGTGAACTTGACTCCCAGGGGAATTTTTGGAGTTGAAGTCCACACATCTCAAAATTGCCAACACTGAAAAATACTGATCTAAACTATCTGGGGTTGCAGTGTTCATTGCTAGTCACTCAAAGGATGTGCAACAGAACTATTGCAACAAGCCAGACAGCCTCAGAAAGAAAATAATTCCCCTTCCTCTCAAAAATATGGAAGGAAACTGTTGAAATCCAATAAAATATAAATGTCGATCCTTAAAGAATTGAGAAAACTAGCATGTGTTCATTTATAAATTCCTATTAAATTCCTATAAAAGTATGAGAATGCATAAACCCCTGAACAAAACATTCTAAGTACAAGATGGAGACAAGTCCACAAGGATACAGCATCCAGGTGCTGTTTTAATAATTGGGTCGTTGCTTGCATTTCCATAAGTATCAGTTTCCCCTAGTGGCAAGTGGAGCATGCTCAGATATTACTACCATTCTCCCCAATCCATGTTCATCCCTACACACCATAATTTAATTTAGAAAAACAGCCCAACTGTTTCAGACATAAAACCAGGGCCGTGAGAAAATGCAGACTTGGTCTCCTTCGGAGATTCCATTTTCAAGCAGCCATTTCTCATAAAAAATACATGAAGGGCAGTTTTAATATACTAATAATTCATTCCACAAGGTCCAGACTGTTCATTCCCTGCCCTAACCATGCTGTTTGTGCAGTACTGAATGCATTAAAACACATTTGTTTTCATATGGTGCACACTTATTGAAATCCAAGTGATTGTAATTTGTAGAAAACCTCTGTCAGAGCAGAGATGACGCCTACTAAAAACTATATTTCTGCTGCTTTTTGTTTAATGTGCTATGCAAGGCACCTTTTAATCTGGGCCTCAAATTGCAAAAATCTTTTAGAGCAAAGGTAATATATTAAGGGAGGGAGAAAGGACTAATAATAGGGCATGAGAAATAAATCATTATAGATAGGAGGTCCATATTAGAGTCAGGTAATACTCAAAGTCAAGTGATTTGTTATTGTTTCCTTTTCCTACATAATCTGTACAGGGTGGCCAGCATTATTTATTTGTAACAGTCCTTGTGCTTTTTACAATTTTACGATAAATACAACAGTTAATCATTCTTTCTAGGTTGCAGATGCAAATCTATCAGAAAAGCTTTGCCTGATGAACTTAGTTGGGCAACTGTTGACAATATTTTGGCTATTTTATCATATGATAAGCACAAGATCAAAAGGTAATAAAAGCAGTTTCAAAACAGCATTACAGCAGAAACCACTCATTGAAGAGTTAAGAATCCTGTCAGAAAAATAAATAAATACAGTTAGTCTTGGTTAGATTATTTGTAAAGGCAAAACATTTCCTGGAATTATGCATAGAACCTTAAGAAGCTAACATAATTAAAATTATCAGTTTGAGGCAGTCTCCAGAGATCTAGTAATCAAGGATGAGAATAAGCATTCATAGATGTTCCCATAAGCTTCAATACCATTTGAATAGTGGTTGCTCTAACAGATATTGCATCAGGATTACTCCTGCAAGTTTGCACACATTTTCGAAAGTCGTAATTATGATGATGGGGTGGTCGCACTCCAGGTCTTTTACTGTAAATGTTGTCACCTGTTGAGACCTTGAAGGCATGCTTTCTTAATGGCCATCCTATCTCTTTGAAGCAACCTCTCACCTGAAATCAGAGAGACCCTACTCTTTTAGCCTTCTGGAGAGCAGTGAAGACCTGGTATTTGTCCAAATAATTGGGCTAGGATGGAGGTTTGGTGTTGGGAATAAAGAGTAATTTTGTTTTTAACCATGTTAAGTAAGCATGTAAGGAATCAAAGAACTTAAAACGAATATTTTTATTGAAACATGTTAGTAATTTGCAACATGCCGTACAACATTTCTAATTATACTGCTATTGAAGAACAAGTCCTATTTAGAGACAATGTTCAAACCATCTTAACTTTCTTTTTTCCTTCCTGTTCTATGTAACAGACCTCTTGCCACCTAACCATGGGGGAAAGCATGGGCTGGCTGATTCCCTGGGTGCTTTGTTTTTACAACAGTCAGATTTACTCTCACTCATGGGGATTAATTCTTACCATTTCCCTCATTTGTAATAGTTTAAAGGAAAAAAAACAACTATCTATCCATGAAGAAGTTAGTGAGCTTGGCCAATAGAACTGTTTCAGGGTTAATCCCTAGGCCTTTATATTCTATTTTGAACTAGTTAGCATTATCCTTCCTGCAAACCATTTAAAATATATTCTTGAAGTTGCCAGATCATTTTAAACTTTACCTTGACTGGCTGATCAATACATTAAGCTGAGATAATAATTTAACATAAGCCCAAAATGTATTGTTGATGATGTGTGCGCATACTTTAGTGACAAGTACCAGTTCCAGAGGTGAGGTAGATGGATTACAAATGCAGAATGAAATGTTAATTAAAATTCAATGCAGGAGGATGAGAGTCAGGCTAAACATTATAATGCCAAAGTGATTTTACTTGGGGGGAAGGGAGAAGAACAAACCAAGCAAATTATATTTGCTTTAAAAAAATTAGTAAATTGCTTCATATAAACCATTTTAGTGGTTTCTTTGTTATGCAAGTGTGACTATGTATGTACCTCCCTAATGTATTTCAAGGCTTGCCAGAGTTGGGTTAATTGATCTACTCAGACCTTGTTCATTAGCCTCTTGCTTTAATAAAAGCACTTGTGCTACTCATAAATGCCAAGACAAATTGAGATAAAAAATATAATTAAAATGAGTTCTTATTTAGCTATTTTCTATTTTAGTTCCCACTGGCTAATGATTAAGTGTACACAACTGGCTACGGGAAAATATGATATGCAATAAAAGGTTACCCAGGAATGTAAAGGTAAAAATGCAGCTGTGCATTCTCTAGAATATAGGTTACATTTTCAAACAACCAATTGCCATTGGTTTTGTCAGGATCTGAATGAGGCTAGGATCTTGAATGAAGCTACCAGCCATAGGATTCTTAATTAAAGTAGTTTTTACTGCTGCAGATAAAAGATAAAAGAAGATAATAGAAGAATGGACTTTGCCTCGCAAGAGACTATATCCTCTATACATCTAGACTCAACAAGGTAAGTCCCAGAACTGAGCACAAGTGGCTTGTGCACTGTCTTTTATAGTAGGTGCACTATGTTGCCCACTACTGGTGCTCAGGTGCAACACTACATATGTGCTGCCATCTTGTGGCACATCTGGGGGCAGAGCCAAAGTCACAGATATTTCTGTGACTGGCTTTCACCCAGATGTTAAGAGAATCTTTGTCCAGTATTCAAAATGAAGATATGAGTATAGAAGCAAGATGATAAGTAAAGATACGTTCTCTTCTTTGTGCACTTTAATTCTCACTTATATTTCAAGAGGACTTGAGTTTAGGCTACTGTGTTTAGAAGAGGAGATACTCATACTTTCAAATATTGCACTATCCAAACTCCAGAACTTTACTGAACAGAACAGAATAACAGAGTTGGAGGGACCTTGGAGATCTTCTAGTCAAATCTCTGCTCAAGCAGGAGACTCTATTCATTCCAGGCAACTGCCTGTCCAGTTTCTTCTTAAAAGCCTCCAGTGATGAAGCATCCATGACTTCTGAAGGCAAGCCATTCCACTGGTTAATTGTTCTCACTGTTAGGATATTTCTCCTTAGTTGCTTCTCTCCTTGATTAGTTTCCATCCATTGTTTCTTGTCTTCCATTCTGAAGCTTTGGAAAATAGCCTGACCCCCTCTAATTTGTGGCAGTCCCACAAATATTGGAACACTATTATAATGTGATCCCTAGTTTCAGATCCAGACCAGCAGCCCATTATTTTTCACTGGATCTACTGTGTTTTCCCAAAAATAAGACCCAGTCTTATTCATTTTTTGCCTCCAAAAGAGGCATTAGGTCTTATTTTCAGGGATGTCTTTTCCATTGTCTCACCTTGTGATGGTGGCACTGACAGCCCTGTCTAGTCGGAGCCTGTGTGGCTGCTGCCAGCCCACTTCTGTGGCTCCTTGCAGCTGCAACTGTCCTAAGGTAAGTGGATAGAAAGCACATGGGGGAGCTCCACCCCCAATCCCCACCCTAGCTTGATTTTTACCCATGTGCTTCGTGCCTACCCCGGCACACAACAATATCCAGTTGAATCACATGAAGCTTTATTTTGTTGGTATGTATTAAAGATACCAGAAACCATTTCCATGAACTGTGAGCTTTATTATTATAGTACCATGTCTGAAGAGTCCAACATGTGCCTCACCACACCTCATGCAATGGAGTGGGTGGGGGTCTTAACTAGGGTTTATTTTGGGGGTAGGGTTTGTATTGGGTGCACATGTAAAATCAAGCTAGGACTTATTTTCAAGATAGGTCTTATTTTGGGAAAATATTTATATTTATTTAATTAAATTTAATACATGGTAGTTTGTACTTATGGCCAATCCCTTCATTACAATTTTTCCTCCCAAGAAATGAATTAGTGACAGTTAATCACATGACAGTAGAATTGCTGCTGCCCTATCAATAATCTTCAAAAAATCAACTAGAGCTCAGTTTTCTCGGAGGAATGATGACTTCTTAACCACAAATTAGCCACTTTCTGAATTGCATGCCATATGTGAATCATCACAAAGTAAGCAAACCTCAATTTGCCATAATTATTCATTTGTGACTGACTCAATTGGCTTTAACTACAAATTAATCCAGAGTTATATTTGATCTACAAAAATCCAAATTAATATTAGATGACACAAAGAAATACAGATGACTTTCACTTTTGGCTGCCAACCTGTAATAGACTGTGTGAAAGACCTTGGGGAATGAAGGAAAGAGATGCTGTTTAGGAAGCAATGAGACAAAAGAGACAGGAGCCCTCGATGGCTTAATGGTCAGAAAAAGAAATGTTGAAAGGACTTTCCCTAATGTATAAAGAAGTTAAAAGTGATGGTGTGAAGTTTGGACTTTCAGACTTGGAAGTGCCTGTTAATGTAGCTTTATGATAAATAGGTCACTTATTTGGGGTTCCTGTCTAGTTCACCTGGGATATCCAGTGCACAAAATCACATGGATTAGTGAGTTATGCTCAGTGAAAAATTTACCAGAAGCAATTTTGGGTGAAAAACAAGTTGTTCTTGTCTGCATATCTCAATCTCTTTACGCTTTCCCTACCATGTTCAGTCAGTCATAAAACTTATTTGGTTGAACCTTAGAGAATGTGGTCCAAATAAGTCCAACAACTGGTGAGTTGAGATTCTTGTTAGGTTGTTGCATTTCAGCATTTTTTTAGATTCTCATCGAGATCAGAACATAGTTACTCTACTTGTCAAGTTTCAAAATGATTTTTTTGTTTCTAAAAATATGTACCAGAGCCTTGGTTAGAATGCAAAATTGCAGGCTAACTCTGCCCACAGCCTGGAGTTTGATCCTGATGGGTTCAAAGTGGACTCAGCCTTCCATCTTTCTGAGATCAGTAAAATGAGAGCCAGATTGTTGGGGGAAATATGCTGATTCTGTAAATCACCCAGAGAGTGCTGTAAAGCACGATAAGCTTAAATGCTATTGCTTTTCTACTCGTATGCACTAATATATTAATATCAATATGTATAATTTTATACATTAGATAACATACTGTACTTACAATATGTATGTTGGAAGAGGAGAATCTTTCCAATACTGAGATAATTTGAAATTCATAGAGATTCCTCCACAAACTTGGTGGGTAAGGAGAAGGAGGTCATTTGCTTGGATTCTTCAGAAAACAGTCTGCCACATTGATTTGGGCTATGTACATGAATCTTGATTCAGAATTTAAAATGTATGTATTTCCCAGTAATTACTATTAGAAATCAACACATGGTTAATGCATGTATACTAGTATTACATGAAAATGTCAAAAACAGCCCAGCAGTATAGGTTTTGTTTGTTCTGGAAACTGATGCCAGATATTTGGGGATGGGGGTGGTGAATGTTTAAAATAAGAAAATGCAGACAGCAATTTAATTTGTAACAAAATTAGATGACATGTATAAGGAAAAGGAAGGCACTAAAATGTCAATTTTCATATACCCTAACCCTTTTTGGGGAAAAAATGTGCCAAGGAGACCTTGTAATCTAGATATTTATAATAAGGAGTAGAAACACTTCTTATTATGTGTTTCGTTATAAAATCATCTACAATAGCAGTGATTCTACCCAGAAAACAAGGCAAACTCAATCTCCAAAATTGTTGAATATATGAAGCATTTTTTAAAAGGGGCATCTTCATATTTTTGAGGGCAAGGAATTTGATTTGGTTCCCAAACTTGTGTGAAAAGTGAAGGTGTCGTTAGACCAGTATTTCTCAACCTTACAACTTTAAGATGTGTGAATTTCAACTCCCAGAATTCCGCAGGCAGTTTAGCTTGCTGGGGCATTCTGATGGTTCAAGTTCATATATATGAAAGTTGCTGAGGTTGAGAAACACCACTTTAGACGAAATTACCTCTACATTTCAAATTGCTAATGAAGCTTCACAAAGGCTCAGTGAATTATGGGCTGGCTATTTTAGATGCCAATTATATTGTGGAGAAATTGGTGCTTTCAAGTAATAGCTATATATTTCGTACCATGTATATTGTATCTGTACACAGAAACATATGTTAAAAGGATCTATTTATTTATTAAATACATTCTGTGCTGCCCAATCAAAAGACTCTCGGCAGCCTTATGTATGTAAAGAAGCAAACGTGACAGGGCCAAGCTTACATCTTTTAAGCTTTTCATGTTGCATCTGTGCTCTTTTTGATCAATAATATATGGCCTATGGATCAGCAACTTCTTTGTGTATAGTGTTTCTGATGTTTGTCCATGCATTTTGAAGATTAGAATATGTCTTAGAGACCAAACATCCCTTGAACAGATGTCTGGACTTGTCAAATCTATACTACAATTTGCACCATCCTTTTTCATTCTGCTTTATTCTATAAATAATAGAGCTTTAAAAAAAATACTCTCATAAGGTTTCTTTCCCGATGTAAGGCAAGAAAGAGCATCTCCCTCCTCCCGCCCACTCAAATCTAGAGCAACTCTTTCTAGAGGCATCACAAGCTGTATTGATATGTTGCAGAGTATCACTGCAGTTGCAAACATTGGGCTTTTCCTTCAGGCTTTGGGCTAGAATGATACATGAGTCTGTCTTCTGAGAGGTGGAGTGGACGATTGATGAACCATGACTGCATGTTATTGATATGTTGGTTTATGGGATTCTTTTGGGGGATTGATGTTGTACAGTATTTATGTAATATTTTCTTCTGAGCAGGTATTTCAAGCACACTGTCCAGAGTCACAATGACATTGTCAGATGTGAAAGACCAGGTCTCTTCCAATTAAACTGATTTATCGCTAAGAAGCTTATGCACAGAAATCTTCTCAACTAATGGTTAGCATCTGCTTAGAGTTAGATAAGAGTCAAAGGAATTCAAAACAGGTTGCGTTTAGTCTGTTAGTAGCTATGTAAGGATTCTAAGCTGATGCCTTTTTTAACATCTGTCCCCAAATTCTGCCATTCATTCTCCTACAGACATGAGATGCTTTGGCCTCTTTATTGTTGGCTATGCTGACTGTATTAATTTCTCCAGATTGGACTGCACCTATGTGGGGCCCGACATACTGCCTGGGATACTTATTGGCACCACAACCTCACAGTTAATTTCTCTTCTAAGGAAAAGTAAAAACAAAAACAAAAAAAATGGGGGGAGAAGATGACCAAGCTGAATAAGAGAATCCCAGTTCTTCAAACAAAAATCTGACATAAAAGGCCATGAAAGTGAAATATAGCCTAGGCTTGTTGCTTGCTAGAATATATCTGAGACCACTTTTCACGTTCCAATTTTTCAGTGCATTAATTCCTTAGCTTTTTGTTGAATCTTTCTTCGTCAGTATCTTTTTTATTGGGCTCACATTACTACTGGTTATAGAATGTTGCCCCTGGCTTCAATTCAACACCTGCCAACTGTTTACAGATTTCATTCAGGTAACTTGTGATAGAATGGAGCAGATAAATACTGCCTGTCATCTCATTGGGTGTTCTCCCATACATACAAGCTGTACCTGTAGTTGAAAAGCTCCATATGGGAAAATAGCTGGGAGCGAAATAGATTATGGTTTTGCATATACATACAGAGTCCTTAGCTGTAATCCAGCTGTAAATTCAAATTCTCAGAGAAACTGAACTTTTTCTATGTTACTGTTACAAATAAAGATAAAAATAGAATTGGTTCATAAGCAGGACCTTTAGGACTATATGTTGGTCTTTTTGATCCTGGGAACCCTGCAAACTCTTCCCATGACATTCTTCTATTGAATTCTGATCTTGTGTGTCTTTTAACCACTCAAAACCCAGATTGGATGTTCCTCTGGACTAGATAAATATAGGACACCTATAATGTGAACTGATATTATTTCTGGTACTTCTTCTCTGAGCCCAGTGAAATTTGGTGGTGCTCACCATTATTTATCATAGACTAGCCTATAACCCAGCGTTGCCCAGGTATTTATTTATCCCAATCCTGTATTAGACAGGAATGGCAATGTGAAGTGACAATGTAAGTGCGGAATGGGCCATCCTCCCTCCTTCCATTAACGTCTCCACAATTCCTGAAGAGGCAATGGCAAGAGCAACTTCTCCCTGAGCCCTGATTTCGGTGACAATTAAATACCCCCTTGTGGAGTATTGTGAAGCTGTTACTATGGCAACTCCACTGTGATTCAAAGAACATACACACTGAGGGGTCAGAACACACATCCTGAGATGTGTTAGGGGTGTCTTACCCCTATAGTATTTGTTTCCAGAGAGTAAGTCATCTATGTACCAAGTTTGCTTGAAATTACTTGAGGCATTCCAGAGTTATGCTGGAACACACACATACACACACACACAGACACACCTCTACATCCATATATATATATAAGATTTAACACTGGGAAAACAATTATTTCCCATTATACATAATAGTTTCTATTTCTCTAAAATTAATAATGTATCCTTCTGTAATATTAAAAATCCCAGTTGAAGAAACTCTGGGGTAGCTTCAGCGTTGCAATATGGATCATTAACTTCAAAGTGAGTGCTACAATTTCACATACATATTCATTTTTGTGAAGGTACAGCTCTGAATTGCTGGGTCTTTAGGTGAGGTTGATCTTACAGTTGCACCGGATGATACTCACATTACTAGTCCTAGTTAATATTTCCATTGCACTATTATTGCATGTATAATTGCTGAAAAGCTTTCCCAGTTAAACTATTGAGGTCAAATCATGAGTCATCTCTTGGATTGTCTTGCAGTTGAAGTATATGTGATGAGACTCTTGCAAGAAGTAAACATTTAATTCTTTCCCTAGATTCCTACAATTCCAAATTCTTCTGCCATGGCTCAAACAAATAGAGAATGTATTAAAACATACACAAATTAAAGTCCTAGAGACTATTAAAGTAACCAATAATATTAAGGAAACATGCAAAAACATAATCATTATGCAAATGTTCCATGTTGAAGTATCCAAAATGGGGAAGACTGCTTTAGAAAACTCAGATGTAAATAATGGCATGGAGACAACGTATTATAGATACTGCCTAGAAAGACATCTGGTTCTATCAACATTTAGAAAAAAATGAGGGATTATTATGTACATTGCCTTCAGTTGCTGGAGATTTGTTTACAAATCTAACAAAGGCATAAATAATAAATATTGTTCCAGATAGTTAATTAAGAAACCATAACATGTGGTTTAATAGTCCAGATGAAACTAGGAACTGTCCCTATTTTCTGGTTTCTATCCATCTTGAATCAGTGTTACAAGGACGGCACAAAATATTTTTTTCTTTTCACCTGAATTTCCTTTCCAGACAGAAGCAGCAATTGTTTTCCAAGCATTTCTCTAGGTAAAGGAAGAAGGCCACCATAAATGTAATTATCTATGAAACGTTTTTAATTTCTTAAAGAAAATAGTCTTTTGTAAATATGCTTTCTGAATTAGAAATGGACTGGAATAGATGGTAAGTCTCTCTTGAGCCTGTTCAATCACTGAAGTTTCTCAACCTGAGCCACTTGAAAATGTGTGGACTTCATACAGTGCTGGGTTTCAAAAAAGATTTCCTACTGGTTCGGAGAGCTTGCTTTGCACGAGCATGTGCGCTTTAAATGCACACAGGGCTCAGAGACTGCCCTCTGAATCAATGCTGGTGAGCTGTGCTGTTTTTTTTAGCTCAGCTGAGGCACGGCATCTGCTCTCCGCGCGAATCAGCTGAGTTAATAAGCAACAGAATACAGGAGAGGTAAGAGCAGGGGCAGGTGGGTGGGGCCAGCCAGAGGTGGTATTTACCGGTTCTCTGAACTAGTCAAAATTTCCCCTAACAGTACGCCAGAACCGGTCAGAATCGGCTGAATACCACCTGTGGACTTCAACTACCAGAATTCTCCAGTCAGTATGCTGAAGTCCACACATCTTCAAGTGGCCAAGGTTGAGAAACATTAGTGTAGGAAAGCAAGGTTCCTTTAGTGGCTTCCTCTACCTCCAGCATCCCATCTCTGCACAAAAGATTGGATATGGTTGTATAGAAATTGAAGAGCGGATTTTTACCATAGAAATACAGTAAACAAACTACAAAATTTGCACCGATGTGTACTATTTACTGTCAGTAAATCACTGACATTTGACTGTAAAGCTTATGTGGAATCTGTAGTTCCAAATGGTCTCCTTGCCACCCCACAACTGGGTTGGAAGAATCTCATTCAATCCAGAGGCTAGAAAGCAGATGGAACTTAAAGAACATAGTAACTTTATGATGTGTATCAAAAGGGGGACCTTTGAAGTGTCAGTTGAGGTGAACATAAGAGAAGACTATCCAAATGAGTTTATTGGAGGTTATAGAAAAATTTCACAGCACTGCTTAAGCTGCTTCTTTCTCACACTGTTCCTGTTTCATAAATTGACTTCAGGAATCCCACTCCAGATCCAATGGAGTGTCAACAAAGCCAGGTTATGTTCAGAACAGTCTTCAGCTTCTGTAAGATGTACTGTATGTATTGTTCCCTTGCTGCTTGCTCTTCCCATTCATGCAGTGAAGACAAGGTTTTCTTCTGCCCTCTCTGTGTACTGGCCTACTACTGCCTGTGTTTTATTTTATTATTATTATCATTATTATTATTTTAGGGATCGTTCCCTTCCCATTAGTCCATTTCTTTTCCTATGTTTTTCAGGATGTTTGTACATTTTTACTCCCCTTGATACATTATCTCCTTTGACATTAACACAAAGCCTTTATTTGTTGTTGTTCTCTCCACATGACACCATCATAGCTCGGTTACTACAACAATCAAAGCTGTGGGGGAAAAGGTTGTATTTCCATTGCTATACTGTGGGACCAATGAAATTTTGTAGTGAGCAAGAATGGATAGTTCCAGCTCCACAGAAACAAAATAGAAATATTCCTATATTGCAACTCAAAGGTGTTTTTAAAAATACAGGAAAGCTTTGCTATACAGGTAGTTCTTTATTTACGACCATTTGTTTAGCAACAGTTTGCAGTTGCAACAGCACTGAAAAATGACTTATAACCAGTCCTTGCATTATGATTGTTGCAGTATCTCCATGGACCAACATTCAGGTGCTTGACTACTGTCAGTTGCAGCTTCCAAGGGTCATGTGATCACAACCAGCAATCTTCCCAGCTGGCTTTTGATAAGCAACCATTGTCGTCCCCTACCGCCGGCCCGCGGGCTGAAGGGCCTGGATTGGAAGCGCTGCCTGGGCCTCTGACGTCTGGG
>JANHGC010004854.1:312524-325896 GCA_027560395.1 Boaedon fuliginosus | reverse complement strand
TCCTCTGTCCCATCCTCCCTCCCTCCTTCCATCTCTCCCTCCTTCCTTTCTCCCTCCCTCTCTCCCTTCTCCCTCACACCCTTCCTTCCTTCCTTTCTCCCTCTCTTCTCTGTTCCATCCTCCTCCCTCTCTCCCTCCTTCCTTTCTTCCACTCTCCCTCTCTCCCTTCCTTCCTTTCCTCCTTCCCTCCCTCCCTTCCAGAGCCCGTCAGCAGAAGTTCCAGAAAGAGATGAGGAAAAGATTGACATCTTCCTCCAGGACAGCCTAAAGCGACAACTGCACGAGTCCGAGGCTGCGCACGCCGAGACAGTGCTCGAACTGGAGAAGACACGCAACATGGTCATTCTGCAGCATCGCATCAATCGGGATTATCAGGTGCAACCATGACATATCCATCATCTACACTGGGGAACCTTGAGGATTAGCAATACACACAAAATAAAATGCTAGCCACAAAGTTGTTCTAAGTGCATATTTACAATTTCCTAGTTGAGTGAACAACGTTCTGTCCGGGGTTAAACTCGTCTCGGACAGGATCCAATTTTGCAAATTTGCACTTCAGTTGAAGAACCCTAGGCATTTCTTTTCCTTTTTTGGCCTGAAAGGAAATATATTCCAGTTCTTGAAAATGACCCAATCAAGTTTATTTGACTCAATGTTAAAGAAAGTTGCGGTGGCTGTTGGTTCTTTCTAGGATAATGAATATGGAAGAGACATGAGTGAGATTCAAATGCACTGGCCAATATAAAAAAGTCCTCTAAGCTGACCAGCTACAACTAAAGATCTCATCCCATTGACAATTACAATAATGAAACTCCTCAACTAATTAGGTTAAGTGATTCTAAGAATAAAACTATATTGGATTATAGCAGTACTCGGCAATCTTTTCAGGACCCACATGCCACTATACAATGTCACAAGATGATAGATCCAACTTCATCTCTAAATTGTCAAAAATCTCAGAAGATTGTTAAACACACCATAGAATGACTTGCTTTGATTTAGTTTTGACAATAAACACACATTTTATTAATTAGAAAAGACAAATATTATTTCTCTTCTTCAAAAGCTCAAAACAATGTATAAAACATTCCCTTCTATATTTTTCTTATCATTCATCATTATCACGATCTATTTACCGGTATCTTTCTCTGTCTATTATCTCTCTCTCATCTCTCATCTAATTGCATTAAATTTATAAAATAAATATTACATTTTTAATACAGAATCATTTAAAATAATAATACAAATTTTATACAGTTTTTGTATTGTATTTTGTATTCAGCCTTCTGTGACTAACACAAAGCCACCCATATATTTTACTCGGGAAAGGTAGAGTAGGCGTTGTTGTTAGCTGGTTACTGTGTAATCACAAAAACCTGGAAAACTCAGTTTTATCCATTATTTGCTTTACTTCAGCCATATCTTACCACCACGCCACCAGATTCTCATATTGTTTTCTTCATTGCAAAATATCGACCAGTCACAGAGAGAGAGACAGAGAGAGAGAGAGAGAGAGAGAGAGAGAGAGAGAGAGAGAGAGAGAGAAGAGAGGAGAAGAGAGAAGAAGAGAAGAAGTTAGAGTGGATCCTCATTAAATTGCCTACTCTAAGGAAGCATTGGGTTCCACTAAAGTGTGATATGGTGCTTCAGATGTCAGGCTCAAAGAATGGACACTTGGTTTAAGTGTACCCTCAGCCATGGAAGTTCATTAGTTCCTCCTGAGACAGTTAATTCTAGTTGACACGGCTTTTGTTGTTTTTGTGTGAAAGAATTGAAAAATAGATTATTGTGTATGCTTGAGTTCTGGAGGATAAGTGGGATATCAACTTGATCTGAGAAATCAACGACAAATCAGAGACGATTTAATTTAGTCAAATTAAACTCTGGTTAAAGAAACTCCAGTTAAACTCTGGTTAAAACTCCAGTTAAATTAAACTCTGGTTAAAGGATATTATAAAGTTTGGATTAATACCTTTGACAGTTGTGAGGTGTGAAAGGAGGAAATATTAATCATGAAAATAACTAAAGTGAATAAACAGATAACAATGTTATAGGGATAAATCATTTAATGCATGCTGGTAATCTAAGTTATTTTATGTATTTATTAGTTTGCTGCCCATCTCACTGAGAGGTGACTGTGGCCATCTTACAAAAGTAGTAAATCCATAAAAATCATCTAGTAGCAATAAAAATAGAAAACTACAATTAAAAGATTGGAGGTGAGGGATCAAGATGTGTAAGGGGAGTAGGTTATCTTATTGTCCCATCAAGCACTTCTAGTGTCATAGTCCCCTATTGAGGACCGAAGCTCCAATTATAATTACTCAATCCTTATCTGTTGCTCAGGAGACAATCATTTATACAAAGGCACCTTGACTTGAAGGACTTGATAGTTATTTGGCAGTAAAATCACAAGATAATTGAGTAATTGGGATTTGGAGTTACAATTATTTATTGGATGACAGATTAAAAAAGTAGATAGAAAGTCACGTTTAACAATTTTATCTCTCTTATTCGTGGCTAGAGAATACTGGATACTTTTGTAGGACTTCTTCTTCTCTAAAATATATTTATTTACGAACAATTTTTTTTATTAGTGCTCCAATCTAAGGTGTCTAAAGTGTTCCAGGAATTAAGATGTAATTTGATTTAGCGCCATTCCTAGGACAATCAGGAAAAAAAAAAGTATCTTTTCAAGGAAGCAAAAGAATGAACTTCTTTTTTTTGCTTCTTTTCCCATCCACTTTGAAGTGAAAAGTTCCTTTAGAAGAAGCATTAGCTCAGGGCTAGCATTAAAAATTAGATATTACAAGTTCTACGTTTGAATTGCACCAACTATATTTACCTGAAAGGAAGATAACTCTGAATTTAAGACCCCCCTCATTCAAAAGCAAGATTAGATAGAAAAATATTTGTCTGTCTCCATTACCAAATTCAGGAAGTCTAAGACTGCTCTCCAATATTAAAGATACATTTTGAGGAAAACGTTCTTCTTTTCCTTTTCAGGAATTATGCCACGTGGTAAAATTCATTCAAAAATTCACTCTAATCTCTATTAAAGCTGTTCTTTCAAGGAAGGAGGAACAACTCCATTTCTGAATGCCAGAGTAGATATGTTTTGTAATAAAGGTCAGAGAAGAAGAGATTCCCTTTTTTGGCTTACAATTCCCATCAGCAATAGACTGTTGGGGCATCTCCCTTCTCGACCACATCACAATTGACACCATTCAACAACATTTTGGTGTGGTGCAGATTATAGAGAAAATGAGAGAAGGCTGGCCCCGCTGGTATGGACAGGTCCTGAGAGCAGCACCTTCCACTTTCACGTCATGAGAGCAAAATTCACTTTTAGAACTGCAATGATTTGCTTAACAAACGTGGCAAAAACGTTCATAAAATTGGGCAGCTGAGGACCACTTCACTTAATGTTGGAAACATTGATCCCAATAGTAGCCATAACCAGAGAGGACTATTGGTAAATATCTGAATTCTAAAAGGGGAAAAAAATCACACTTAAACCATCAAAGGAGGCTGATCACTTTCCTTCAAGATGCTCTATTTGAACAGCGAGGATTGAAACTCACAATGAGTCCTTGATATGGAAGGATTGAGACCTAAGTTTTTGGTGACAGACGAGAACCATCCATTTGCTATGTGGAGATCAAGGTGACAAGAGCATCACTTTCCTCCGTGATAGTATAACTACCCATGTATGTATGTATGCATGTGTGTGTGTATATATAGGCATGTTGGGAAGACAAGTCTTCCTGCAGAGAAGGAGAGTGGAGAGAGAGCTATATAGATATTGGCCTTCATTCTCAAAGGTCAGGAGATCATTAACTATATCTGGAGGGAGCCAGTGACCAGGCAGGGAATGGTAAGATAAATATTTACACTACTGCGACTCCTCTCACACACCCGCCTTAGCTGACAGGAACTCTCCCCATAAATAATACTATGGAATATCCTGCAGAGGAAAGCAGGCAACTGCAACATGTTGCAGCAGGCTCCTTGCCTTCTAATCTCCATCCCAAGGGCATGCAGGGATGTGCCTTATAATGGGAAAAGGGTTCTCAGTCTGAGAGATCTGAAAATAAGTAACTCTTGCTGGAAGGGAGGGAGAGATGAGCCTGAACAAAGAAAGAACTAATGTGGTGCCAAAATCAGCCTGGCGCTTTTTCAAATGTTTTCTCCCTTTGTGAAAGAGGCTTCTGTTTTTCCACCTTATTCTTGGGACCCTTTCAACTTCCCTGGGTGGTAAGCCTGAACTTACTTTATTGTTACAAGCGGAGGATGATACGACTGTTAGTGTCATTTCCGGGTGTACATCCTTTTTATTAATCCGAAGGAACTCCGGCTGTCCACCTTTGCAAGCTGAAAAACCTACTGGAAGGTCTGATCACATTCTTTGTGATTTAACTGAAACAGTCTGAAGTCAAGAAGGCTGCAGACTGATGGACACTTTAATGTATTCTAAAAAAAGACAGAGATGTGCTCTTTGGCCATGTTGAACAAGAATACCACTAAGAGAATTTAACTCAAACTCAATTTCCCTTTGAAGGTAGCTAAAAATAAACCATAATTTATTTTGACAATAAGAAGAATCATCTTTCCTGAAACAACAAATATATGACTTTCTGGTTTTTCTTTCAGCTCTAGAACTGAAAAAGCTTCTTGGATGAGAAGTGAAATGTCTTCAAAGAAAAAACAGAAAGTCCAGTTGCCTCTTGAAAAAAGCACCTTTGGGACAATCACGCCCTGGATGACTGAGAATCTCCCTAGATATTACCTGATTTTATGGATATTTGCTAGAAAGAATTGCTTACATGCTTTCTAGCAAATATCCATAAAACCAGGTAGTATTTTCTTATAGTTCCCCGTTACGGGGAAGAGAGGCGGGATATAAATCTAATAAATAAATAAATAAATAAATAGTGTTGTCCTTAAATTTATCCTGCATTTTTTGTTATAATACTTATTGTCTATGGAGATTTTCAGTCATCCAGATCATGGTTGTCCCAAAGGCGCTTTTTTCAAATGTCTGAGCATTTCTTGGTCTACGTGGTCCTTGGTGCTCTTTGTGCTTGGTTATTTTCTTGCAGACATTTTATTACCCAACTAGGTAACATCTTCAGTGTTAGAATTTGTTTTTGTTCTCTTTTTATAAATAGTAACTTGTTATTTTAGTGTTGGTGGACTATTGTTTTCTCTTGGTACTTTCCTGATTTGGTTGGCTTTAGTGTTTGTCTGAATTGGTCATCTTTCTTCCATTTCTTGGCAGGCGAATACTTGGTGACCAGACCTGCTAACAAATCTAGTAGCACATTGTTGAATGAATTAGTCACTGCACCATCAGTCTCATTTGGACAACTATTTGCCATTCTAAGATTCCTCTAATATGTTAGGAGGATATGGGGAACCCAATATGGTAGATAATTTCTTAGGTGCTCCCATGTAATCCACTTGAGGGGGAACAAAGAAACTGCAATGCAGGAGGAATTAAGGAAAAGTTGAACTGTGGCCTGGCTTGGTGGCAACCTTGCATGGTGTCCATTGAGATGTATTTATAGATAAGAGATGTAGGAATACAATATTAAAGGTTTTAATCTGCCCAGGGATCCCATGTCATAGTGTCATTCTACAGATAAAGCAGTTTTATGTTGTTATGCATTACTTATGTCTCCATGCTTCCTATTGACACTAGAATACCCAAAACTAGTGGCCTCTTCATTGTCTTAGAAATGATTGAGCTACTCCTCAAGGCTTTATTTTATTGCCAATTATACTTTCTTTCCTGATATGGGAAACAGATAAGGTTCATGCCAGAAATCTAAATTATAATGTATCTTCTTTTTAAAAATGAAAACCTAATCCTTTGATAAAGGCCTGATAGAGTTTTATAATCTCTTGCTCATTGAGGCTGTCACCTTCCCAAAATGCAACTACCAAGATAAAGCTTGACCCTACCTTAGAAGAATGTACCAATTCATTGTCTATACCATTTATCTCCTCCCTCCCTCCCTCCTTCCTTCCCTGTCTTTCAAAGGACATTCAAAGTGTCATACAAGAAACAACTCAGTGATTGGTCTGAGATAGGAAGACAAAGAAAAACTGATCCAAGATTACTCAAGTAAACTCCAGAGCAATGTATGGATTTAAACCTGATTCTTCCCACTCCAAATCATCCCTGTGTGGTTCTTTCATCTCACCTGACATGCATAATTTTTTTTTTACAGCAAATTAAGCTCCCCCTCCCCCAGTAAGGAACTGAAATAAGAAGACATCCCTTTTTATTTATTTGATTTTTCCCAACTGAAGACAAAACAAAGGGCTAGTAACTGAAAAAGTTGGTTTTTTTTTTCATTGAGGGCTTTATGAAACGGGATTTGGGACTTGTCTCCAACCTGTCCCCTCTGCTCTGTTGTCTAAGGCTGCTCATTCTTCTCCATCCATCTCTCTTTCAACTCTAGATTTTAGCCAGGAACTGCTGCTGGAGTGATAAAAAACCTTTAAAACAAGCTGATAGTTCTAAAGTGGAACATTGCCTGCCAGCGATTGTTGGGGTTATAATTGGAGGGGTGGAGTAAGGGAAGAGAAGGATGAGCTCTCACCTTTGCTTTTAATTAATTCAGCCACCAGTCTCATTCCAACCTGTCACACGTTGGAAATCAAAAACGTCTTGTATAAATAATCAGAAAAGTGGTGGTAATTTTTCTTCAATTAGTTAAGAAAAAACATTTTAAGAAAGAGACAGAAACTGAGAACAAAAGAAAATAGAGATTCCCAATGTTGCCCACTTTATCAAGGTAGAGGTTTCTATTTCCCCTAATCAAATGCAAATTGATTTGTTAATACTGTAATAGTTTTTTTAGGAGTGACAAGTGCGGGGAAAAAGCCCTAAATTCACATAAGGGAATGTTTTCGTGATACATTCTTGTGATACATTGAATGTTTTCAAGGAACATAAAATCCATGGGCTCTGTTCACATTACACACATAACCTCCATCACTATCTGAATTGTAATTTAATATTATATTGAATCAACTGAATTAGTTACCTAGATGTTCTTCCTAAGCTGGACTTCAATAGCAATGGTTGGATTTGAACAATGCAGTGAAGGATTTATTGGCCAGATACTTTTTGGATTGGGGTGTTGCATATTGAAAGCTCTTGTGTTTGATTGTAGTGACAACTCTCTCTTCATGGGGACAGCATTTTCTCCATGCTGTCCCCATGAAGACATCAAGCAGATCTCTAAGGGAAAAAAAACAGGGTTTCCATTTCTCTGACATTTTTTTACTGATAAAAGTTTGGTGTCTAACAAACTGGGAGACTTTGGATACATTTTAGTACATTTAATAGAAAGGCTCTTGAGATTGTTACTACTGTTCTACAAGGCCACCTCTATTTTAGAATCTAAGTAATAAATTCATAGCTGAATTTGACCTTGTGGTTAAGGAAAGGATGTCTTATCTTCCAGAGGAGAGGCCTCTGGAAAAATGTCAAAATATCTCAGAAAGATTAATATGCAAAACGATCTTCCCATGACTGAGATTAGCAACATCTGGCTCGAATGGTGTTATTTTTAAAATATATTGCTTTATTATTTGTTTATTTATTTGGTTTTAATATATTAAGACTTTTATTTTATTCATTCCCAAATTCCCAAAGGGAATGGAAGGAAGCTGCTACTTGGGTGTGATTGTTATTTTACATAGTATTTGTCATATCAGTCTTTGCAAGCAATGGTTTATAGTCATCTTCAATTTAGCAATTTTTAAAACTAGAATAAATGAAGATTAAAATAGACGTGTGTGGCAAAACTGCTGTTCAGGATCTTGGAGGAAGAATTTTAGAGTGAAAAAAAAAAACTAATGGAGAAACTCTTCAATTGGGAACTTGGATTGGAATATGGAAACTTTCAAGACTAGAAAGTCTTAAGTGAGTTAAATGAGTTAAGACTTAAGTGAGTTAAGAAAAACTCACTTATTTTCTATAGCATCTCTTCTTCCCAGCCTTCCCTCCTCCTTTTTATCACAGTGATACATATGCCTTCAACTGATAAAGCAAAGTAGGCAAACATTTGAGGCTGGTAACCATATTTCTTCTTCTTCCACTTCTCCATTTCCTGAAATGCAGTTTTAAAAGTTAGAACTAACAGACAGTAAATCAGAGCCTGATAAATGTACTAATTTGTAAACAATACGCAACGAAGACGTGCTCTTGACATTTTTTTTTTTTTGCAACAGTGATTATTTATTCTAGTAAAATGGTAGACTTACAAAAGAACATTGAGAATAGACATGTCAATTAAGCCAAAAACAATATTCAACAGGATAGGTTAGAATTAAAGCACCTACTTGGCTTTGCTAAGTAGTAATAAGAAAATCATATTTCAGAGACTCATTCCCCAACAAGATGTCTCCAGAAGGCACACAAGAAATGTAATGAAGGCAATAGCCAAATCCTTCTCTTATTCCCCAGCAACAATTGAAAGATAAACTGACTGAATGTCTTGTTTATGTCAAAACTATACCTGTAGAAACAGTCCAGAGACAGAATACAATAAGGTAGCAGGCTAAGTCAATCAAATGATCAAAGGTTCAGTGAAAGACAACATTTGCTAGAAACCCAAAGGTGCTTTTCCAAAAGGCAACTGGACTTCCTTATTTTTTTTCCTTGAAAATGTTTTGCTTCTCATCCAAGAAGTTTCTTCAGTTCTTAGAAGAGAAGAGAAACATTTTCAAGGAACCCTCCCCTCCCCCAAGAATGCCCAATTGCCTTTTGGAAAAAGCACCTTTGGGACAGCCTAGATCAGCGTTCCCCAATCTTTCCACCTTGGCAGCTGAGCCCAGCAGTGTGTCTGTGTGAATGGCAGGGGCACATGCATGTACACAGCTCAATTTGTATGAGTGGTGTGCACGTGTGCCCCCCCCTGCTTGCACAAATGGAGCTTTGCATGCAAGGGGAGGATGCTTGCACTCATGCACAAAACTCTAGCCGCAAGCACTTGTGCTCGCGTGTGAAGCTCCACTCACGTGAACAGAAGGCACTTGAGCAGAGACCACTTGTGCTTGGGCAAGAAACTTCCATTCACGTGAATGGAGCTTCAGGAGCAAGTGCATGTGCTCTTTGCACATGCGAGGGGAACTTCGCACACAAGTACCTTCTGCTCACACGAGTGGAGCTTCGTGCACTTGCTTGCCTGCCACATGCACGAATGGAGCTTCATGCATTTCTTCCGTGCCTGGTTTCAAACAGATTATTGGGGACCCCAGCCTAGATTGAGAATCTCCATAGACATTGCTAGAAACCTAAAACTAAGGCTATTAAAAGTGAATTCTTGAGAAATGTAATAATCTTTTCTTCCCTCCTCTGACTAATGCATTAGATATGATAGGTTTTCAAGTACAGCTTCTTGTACCATCATCTGAGCAGTGCTCTCTGATGACATTTACTCAGCATGCTAACATAGAGCTTACTTAACTAAGATTTACTGAACCAAGCTAATTGTCCCACTCATAGAATCATAAACTAATAGTGGCAAGATTAGAAGATATTAATCATAAATCACACATTAGTTTAAATGTTGTTTGGAGGAGCTGAGTTCAGGAAGATGTCCTTTAAAGCATGGACTCTCCCAATGTTTTGGGCACCAGGGACCACTTCGGTGGAGAGTGGTTTTTCCGTGGATTGGGAGACATGGTTTTTCTAATGCTGTCTGGATCCCGCACATGTGCGGGTGGGACGTGACCTGGTTCCTGGGAGGTGTGGACTGGTGCCAGTCTACAGCCCAGAAATTGCGGACCCCTGCTTTAAAGACTGTCCACAGTAAAACATTGTGATATCTTATCATAAATACTTGTGTCCCAGCCTCTAAGGCAAGAATGTAAGTCATGGCATTTGCATATTGACATTTTCATGATTGTCATTTGCCCCAACATAGGTGTCCATACTCAGGACTTCCAGAGATATGCTTTACATATGCTTTCCAGAGATATTGTGCTTTACAATTTTCTGCGGAGTCCTTCAGGAGGAGACTTGACACTACAGAAGAGGCTATAATAAAGTAGGCGGCCTTATTGTTTTTTTCTAGTTGATATTCTACAGGACTATTACATAGGAAAAGTCTAAGTCCATATATCTGGAAATAAGGTTCACTGGGCTCTGAAAATTTATTTCTGAGCATATATGTACATGGTATATGATTGTAGGCAAGACTCATCCATTCCCTAAATTCTGAGAACATCCCAAACCCATAATTTCTATTACCCAGTAAAAAGAAGCATAATGTTGCCAACTTACTATAATTCTCGTGGGCATGATCACAAATGTCTGGGGGGAGAAGGGAAGGTTATCTAGAAGACAGTATGAAAGCAAAGGACAGAAGACAGTTCCTAGCAAAAAGGGAATGGATATCTCAGAAGCTCTGTAGAGCTTCAAGATGAAAGATTAGATTTTCTGTCTTTTCACATAAGGGCTAAGGAACTATTAAATCAACATAGCCTCTAAATTCTACAACAGTTCATTTAGTGACCCTACAGTTACAACAGCACTGAAAAAAGTGACTTATGACCATTTTTCACACACTAATGCCGTTGCAGCATCCCAATAGATGATCAAAATTCAGATTCGTAGCAATTTGATTCATATTTTTGACAGTTGCAGTGTCCCCAGTCATGTGATCAACTTTTGCATCTTTCTGACAAATAAAGTCAGTGGGGAAGCCAGACTCACTTAACAACTGTGCTACTAACTTAACAACTGCAATAATTCACTTAACAATTGTGGCAAGAAAGCTCGTAAAATGGGGAGAAACTCACTTAACAAACGTCTCACTTAACAACATAAATTCTGGTTGTAAGTCAAGGACTACATATATTGATATTGAGAAAATCTGCAGAAGCGGGATGATCTCTAATTGCGACAAAGAAAACAACTTTAAAGGTGCTAGCCACTTTTTAATGATGATCTTTTCTCCATGATGGTCTAATCTTGGCTTTGTCCCACCGCTCAGAATCAGTTGATTTGGGGATTTCAAGCAAACGTTGTTAAACTGAGCATATTTTATTTCAACACTGAAGAGAGATTTATTTATTATTTATTTATTTTATTGGGTTTATACCCCACCTCTCTTCCTCGGTCAAGATTGCAAATAGAGTCAATTTAGCTTAAAGACCTTCCTAATTGAGTTGATTTGAAATAGCATCTTGTTACTTATACTGAGTGAATAGGATTTTAAACAATTTATTATTTTGATTGGTTTTAATATTTTTAAACAATCTAAATGGATTTCTTGATGCTGATAGAGCTTAGGAATGGAATCTAATTGACAACTTCCTGACATGAAAGATATTTCTTCTTTGGCAAACTGAAACAAAGCAGCAGGGAAGCTAATGGGAAACTTGCCTCCTCTCCCAGTGCTTTGAATAATGCAAAAAAGTTGATTTATCAGGAGAAACAGAATGGCTTATTTTATCTTAGGGAACTCTTTTATAATTGAATTTGGTTGAAGACTCTACTAATACATGTTGAAAATTATGTGCATTTCCACCCCCAGGATGCTCTGTATTTGTGTATCTTTGAACGGAGAGTTCTTGACTTATGACCACAACTGAGCCCAAAATTTCTCATTTTATGATTTTTCTTGCCACAGTTATTAAGTGAATCACTGAAGCTGGTAAGTATAATCCAGTTGTTTAGGGAATCTGACTTCCCCATTTGACTTAGTTTGTCAGAAGGTCTCAAAAGGGTATCACATGACCCATCAACCATCATAAATAGGAACCAGTTGCTAAAAAGCTGAATTTTGATCACATGATCATGGGGATGCTGCAAAGGTCGTGTGAAATATGGTCATAAGTCACATTTTTCAGTGCTGTTGTAGCTTTGAATGGCCATTAAATGAACTGTTGTAAGTTGAGGACTATCTGTATATATGTGACTGAAAGACAGAAGACACAGAGAGAGAGAGAGAGAATGAGAGAGAGAGAGAAAGCGAGAGAAAGGGAGGACGGGAGGAGGGTGGGAGAGGGAGAGAGAGCGGGCAGAAGTCTTAACAAGAGGTAAATTCTAGAAAGTCCATATAAAATGATAGTTTTTGTATATCATCCCAAGCCATAAAGTGTTCACAAATTGCAGCACCAGCGTTCATACAATGCATTAAGTCATACCCCAAATAACCCAGAAAAGCTTAGCATAGGGATGCAAAATTCAGGATGATTAGATGGAAGAAAAGGGCATCAATGTTTCTAATATTTGATGCCATGCAAAGGCCTATGGATGTGTACAACCCAACACTGGCAGCCCAAATGTTATTTGAATTCAGAGACAGTCTCTAGAGTGGCTGGGTTGACCTAGTCACCCAAAACTAAATACAGCATATTATAACTTGAATATATTATGAATCCAGCCATGGATCTTCACACAGCACAAGGTGTTATGATGTTAAGCCATGTTTATGTTTAATCATGATTTGTCAAATAAACTGTATTTAGCTATCAGACTAACGTCATTTTAGCTTAGTATGATATGGAACCTTGGTTCAAATGCCCCACTCAAAGCATCAGCAAAAGAACAAATATTGTTAAATAGAGTTATTTCAAGGCACATCAGGAAAACATCCCTTTTAGGTATACAAAATTAGATTGCCTTTCCTCAGCTTGATAGTTTTGGGATAGGGCTAGCACATCCAGACTGCAAAATTCAGATGATCTTGAGAAGACAAAAAAGAATTAGAATTTTCTGTAAAATTTCCTTTTTGCAGCCATTTACGAATGGTCTGGATTTCTGTATCCTACTTAAGTTGTATTATTATGC
The DNA here is from genome assembly GCA_027560395.1 of Boaedon fuliginosus. Taxonomy (NCBI): domain Eukaryota; kingdom Metazoa; phylum Chordata; class Lepidosauria; order Squamata; family Lamprophiidae; genus Boaedon; species Boaedon fuliginosus. The sequence goes on along the minus strand of JANHGC010004854.1, from coordinate 313,073 downwards.
TTTTAATTGGCTATTGCCGACAATATGAAGTCATAATTATATGAGACTCTGTTGACCACAGTGTATTTTCAATATGATTCCATAAATGTTTGTATTCATGAGGGCAAGAGAAGATCACGATTTAGGATCCCATCACATGCTAGAAGAAGACAGGTCCCTCCCATAAGGTAAAAGAAAAGATTTCTCTGTCCAGTCATGTTTAACTATAGGGCATGTCGTGTCATCTCCATTTTTTTTTGGCCAAGCCAGCATTGTCTGAAGATATTTTCCCTGGTCATGTCTCCATTTACATATAGCATTTGTGATCATAAACCATCCTAGCTTTCTAATATAGATAAATCTTGTATATCAAAACCAAGCAGATTTACAATTGATATAAGTCAGCTGCTGGTTGTACCTGACCTGGTAGGTCATAAGATGTGTAGCCCTGACTGTTGTTATTATTTAGGGATGAGTAGGGGTGTGTGTGTCTGTCAGAACACTCAGTTTTTCCATCAGCTTCCCTTGTGGCTGTATTCAATCATGTCTGTCTGACTGTCTAGGTGTGTG